>SSSI01002215.1:4479-15405 GCA_004796505.1 Oryzaephilus surinamensis
AGAAGACTGTTTAAGTTGTTTAAATATCGTAATAGAGGGCGTCTCGGCATAGTCAGGTGACTACCGGTTAGTCGTCCATATTTTAGATAGTACATTTTAGATCATGTGAACAAGCACGTAGTTGTGTTACATGGTTCTTGTAATTTACTTTAATAAATCTTTATAATATTAATATTGGTTTTTAATAAACATATAACAATTATCACAGAGGATTAACAAAAGCTGTTGAAGCAGCTATTGTAAAAGATAGTGAAGCTCTATCGTGAGTATTAAAACGTTTATTCACAGAATAAAATTTATAAAAAAATATATTTTTCAGTAAAATTTTAGGAAGCAATGACGATTTGGACTTTAAATCGTGTCTGTTATCAAACATTTCTATTTGTGACATAAGCGGTGAAGACAATTTCAATTTAATTTTATATAATCCTTTAGCACAATCAGTAAGTGAATATGTACAAATTCCTGTCAAAGATGGAACTTGGGAAGTAACTGGCCCTAATGGCGAAAATTTGGAAAATACCCTTACTAATCCAATTACCAATTTTGATTTTATTGCCGAAAATTTAACTGAAGAACTTTTACCAAAAATACTATTTTTTAAAGCCGAAAATATACCTCCAGTTGGATACAACGTATATAATTTGAAGAGGACTAGCTCTAGATCCAAAGAACAAGTTACAAGAAACGTAAAGACGTTGGAACAAATTGGTGTTGGAGATAACTATGTAAATTTTGATGAGATTGGTCGTCTTAAATCAATGACAATTAAAAATAATACAATAAGCGTTTCACAAGAATTGATGTATTATTTTAGTGACAATGATATTTCCAATCCATGGATATTTCGTTCTAATTCAGCTCAACGTGAAGCTGTAGAATTTACAGCGGTTCCTGAATCTACTTTTCACACATCCGAAGGTAATTTAATACGAGAAGTCAAGCAAAAGTTCAGTGATTGGGCGACACAAATAATTCGTATCTATGCAGACACAGACTACATAGAATTTGATTATGTAATTGGACCCATCGATATATCGTAAACACAATTAATTTTTGTCAATACAATTTAAAAATCTAAAATTATTACAGAGATGGAATAGGCAGAGAGGTAATTTCTAGATTTAAAACGGAATTAAACACAAGCAGTGAATTCTATACGGACTCAAATGGTCGTGAAATGATTTATCGTAGAAGAAATTATCGTCCAACTTATGAATATACCGATGAAGAACCACAATCTGGAAATTATTATCCAATTACCAGCAATATTGTGATAAAAGATGAACAAAGAGAATTTTCAGTTTTAAATGATCGTTCGCAGGGAGGTTCTAGTTTATCTGATGGTCAAATAGAACTTATGGTAATCCTAAGTTAAAATATACTAACACTTAAAAGTTTTTATTAATTGACTAATTAGGTGCACAGAGCTATGCCCAGTTTAAATGAAGAAGCTTATGGTAGAGGAACAATAGTTAGAGCAACTCATTATGTAACATTTGGTGATTCAAATGTAGATGGTAAAAAAACATTAGCGGCTATAGAACGACAAATAGCACAAAGAAAATTATTGGCTCCATGGAGATTTTATACTACCGATTATGTTCCCGTGAAAACCCAATCATTTATTATCAAAGAATTACCTGAAAATGTTCATTTGTTGACTTTAGACAAATGGACGGACGATGGTTCATATTTGATACGTTTGGAACATATATTTGAGAAAAACGAAGACCCTACATTATCTCAAGAAGCTACTGTTGATTTAACAGTTAAGTAGAGCCAGCTCGAGGAATAAATTATTGTTATTTGAATAATTTTTACAGGATTTATTTAAACCATTTACTATAAATTCATTGAAAGAGTATACTTTGGCAGCAAATTTACCACGAGAAGAAAGTTCAAGGCTCAAATGGCCCCAAATAGAAAATAAAGAATACGGACCTTTGTCAAAGGAATGGCGACTTTTAAGAGAAGAAACTAACTTAAACATTACATTAGCACCAATGCAAATTCGTACGTTTATTGCTGATGTTACACGAAAATAATATTTTTGATAAAATACTTTATTTTAAATAAAATTTTATATGAAACATTACTAAAATAGTTAGACTTTATTTTCCAACACATAAAGTTGATTTTCAAGTTCATTTATCGTCTCGTTTTTTTCTTTACTAGTAGATTCTAATAATTTCAAATTAGTGGAGAATTTATTTTCTAGTTCTTGATATTTTGTCTTAAGCAAATCAATTTTAGAATTGGTTTCTTTGTATTTTCTTAAAAAATTATTGTGTAATTTATTTAATTTTGTACATTCATCGGCATTTGTGTTTAAAAGTTCTCTTTTATGAATCAATTGATTTTCCAAACTTTCAATTTGGGCTTGAAGCTGATCAATTTCGTTTTGCTGATTAATTACTTCAATATTGCTATACTGTATAAGAGATTTTAAATCTTTGACTATCTTTTGATCTTGTTGCTTTTGAAAACGCAATACTGGTTCGTCAGTGCTAAGTTTTTCGTCCTAAAATAATAAAATTATTTCTAATGAATGTAAATCACTATGGAATTCATTACCGACAAGTGATCTACTAAACCAATTTTAATTTTTAATAAATCATTGCGTAATGATTCGAATTCTTTTAATATTTTTTGAACACGTTGATTTGCTTCCAGTAACTCAGTTTGCCATTCGGCTACACCAGCCAATTTCTGTTCTTTAAAGAAGTATACATCTTCTTCATGTCTTCCTAATTCATCTCTTAATTCTTTTACTAAAGCATCCTGTTCGGCCAGTTTTAACCTTTTTTCAGTCAATTCCTTTTCCAAACAATCGACCACTTCTGTTTTAAAATTTAAATCTTCATTTAGCTTGCGTAATTTATCACCTTCATTCATGTTATTCTAAAACATGTTATTTAAACAAAAAACATAAATGTAGTTAACAATTTTTGTTACCGATTTCTGAATTTTCTCTTCTAAAATTCTTATTTGTTCTAAAGCTGCACTTAATTCTTGCGACGCTTCAAAGTTCACATACCTTTGTTTAGCAATTTTATCTAACGATGAGAGCAAATCATACTGAGTATCTGTTAGTTTATCTTTGGTGTTAAGTAATTTGTTTGCCAATTTCAAATGCTCATCCTGTAGAGAATCATGACGTTCAACTAATATTTCACTTTTTGTACGTTCCTTCTTTACGTAAAGGTAAAATTTTTTATAATTATTACATAAACTAATTATTTTTATCAACTTACTTTTAGTTTGTTTGTAATTTCCCCAAGTTTTTGTTGAAACATGTTTTTTATAAATGACTATACCTTTGAAAGTATTTCACAACACAATGGAAACTCATTTCATTATCTGCTTTATTATTATATTTTAAACGCCAGCAGGTTTAGTCTCACTGATAAATAAACTATTAGATAAAAAGATACTTAAAACAACAAACTGTTTTTACATATCATTTAATGGAGCTAATAAAAATATAAGTAAATAAATATAACATAAATGCTTCTTTTAAAAAAAATATAAATTTTAATACATAAACATTGCAACATTAATACTTTTTTTATATTGCTTAACAAAATTATATAAAAATACTTTAGAAATGAATAAGAATATAAAATAAAATGACCACACCAAAATTAACACCATAAATATTTTAATTCTTATTACAATTATCATCAGGGCAAATTACAAAATGAGTATTAAATTATGAAATATAGAAGATTCGATGTGTTTTAAATGGAATGTTCTAATATGGGTTTGTTGAAAAGCTGCTAAGTTTTGTTCTAACATAGTTGTTTTTCAAAACTCAAAATACGAAATGAATTAGTCTACAAAATAAATTAATAGCACCTAATAAGCTAATTTTTAAACTGAATTACATTTTATTTTCTACGTATAAGTTTTATTTGTTGTTTTGCACAGCAAAACCAGTTACATTTATTTATGTCTTATTTAATTATAACATTATATCAATACCACAATTATGTTAACACAGACAGGAGTAATTAGAAAACTTAATTACTAACATTTCTATAACTTTAATATATCACTAATTCATAAGTTTTACTTGTGGATAATTTATCAAATCCAATAGTTTTCTTTCCTAAACATTTACAAATGGATACGTTAAATACAAACAAAAATATACAATTTTATTTTTTCAAAATATTAAATTGACTTGATAGTATTTCCAAATAAATCTTATATAATCTCATTAAGTACATAGAAAATAAGAAACTATAAAAACATTAAATATTTTTGTCAATATTTCCTCATGAAAACCCTGCTGTTGCGACACAAAATAATAAAAATAAAACTAATCAAAAATATATTCTTTACTAAATTCCATACTGAATTAATCAGACTTGATGTGTTGGCCGTTCTGTGTGCGTATTCATGTTATGATCATTGTCCATTTTAGGGCTTTTATTCGTATTATTACACAAATCACTGAACGATAATTCTGGTTGGGATGTGGGCGAATCTGTTAGATTTAGATGAAGGGAGGGGTCATCTAAACGGATTTTTGTATCATCATCGGTACTGTCAATGGAAGAAGAACGTTCAGTTTGCGATCGAATAGCAGCATTGTTGCCTATCCAATGTCGTTTAAAGGATTCCAATCTCATGACCTAATAAAGTATCAATTAGATTCCACAGAAAATTAACAAACCGTTTCGATTACATCATGCTTATTAAGTTAAACAACACAACTACCATGCATTTTTTCATAAGCAAAATTTATATATGTATATTAAAATTTAATGTTTTCGACTTACTCGAGCCATTTCCAAGGCTCTGTATCCGGACTGGTGATTGGCGTAGGAAACTGAATAAAGTTTATTAGCACACAAAAATTTATGGTGACATTAAAATATATTAATTTGTTAAGCAAAAGCATTTAGTGCTATTTTTGTTATAGATTTTTTTATGCAAATATGTACAGTGCTTTCATTTAAAAAAGTGAGCCCAAAAAGACACTCCTACAACCAATATTAACATTAGAAATAATTGGTTGTATAATTCAGTCATTATTCAACACACTTTCCTAAATAAATGCACTGTATAATTATAAATTTTTACCTCAGCTTGTAGATCGGCAACTTTATCCTGCAGTTCCCTAACACGGTCACTGTCATCAACAGAATGAATACGTAATTCACCTTCGGTTGCAATCTCTTGACTCTATACAATGCCAAAATCGAAATAAGTACACAATTTATACATTCAAATTAGATGTAAATTACTTTTAATTCAAGTTGGCTAATTTTTTGTGTTAATTCAGCTACAGCTTGTGTTTTTTCTGCATCACTAATTCTGGCCTTCATTAATTCATCTTGCATTTTACTTTCCAAGTCTGAATAACGACGTTGTTCTTCTAATAATTTTGCTGCCGCATCGCGATCACGTAATTCAGCTTGTTCGAGTGCTTCACGTTGTTTTTTTATCTCTTCATCTTGTCTACGTAACTGATTTGTGCTTACTTGAACTTGTGTTTCCAATTCCATTACCTATATATAGATGCACTTTGTAAAACGAGACCATAAAATGAATATTATATTACCTTTAAGCGAAGTTCTTTCACTTCAGTTAATGTTTCCATTTCTCTAATTCGTGTTGTCATTAATTCCTCCTCTAGTTTCTGGGTTTCACTGTGTCTGTTTTCCCAGAATAGCAGTTTTTTCGGGGTGCTGAGAGCGTCACTAGAAGAATTCGCTTCTTGTTTGTGTTCCTAATTAAAGTTTTTATTCATTTAATATGGTATGTTTATAAATATTTTTTAAACTAATTTACTTGTAAATGCCGTTGCCATTGATTACTTAATTCTGAAACCCTTTGCCTCAAATCTTTCAAAGACAGATTGGCTTCGGCTTCTCGCAGTTTAACAGCAATCAATTCTTCTTGTAAGTGTGCAACACTATTGTCTGGTGTTATTTCACGTAATGTTTTCTTATCCTCTTCCAATTCGTGGATGCGTGATCTTAAATCACGTATAAGTGCATCGTTTTCGGCTTCACGTAACCGAACTTTAACCAATTCTTCTTGTAAACATTCAATCATTTCTTCACGTTGTTGTAATTGTTCTTGTTTTAGGGACATTTCTTCCATTGATGATTGTCTTGAAGTGTGCTATAATAAAAATATGTCAAATAAACTATTTTAACTGAAAATATTGTAATTACAGTTTCTTCCATCATTAACGCAAGAGATCGAATTTTTTCATTAGCCAATGCCAATTGATGAGTGGTTTCTAAATGAGTATGACGTAAAACATCTAATTCTCTTTGCACAACAAATGTGGTTTCCTCCTCTTCAGCTCTACTAACTTGTCCTCTAACTAACCGATCCGCAAGTGCTTTACTTTCCTCTTCCAACATCTCACATCGGTGTTTTAATTGTCTATTTTCAGTTCGAAGACGCTAGTAATTCAATAGAAAACAAATATATAAAGTAAAATTTCATAAAAAAAGTATACACCAACCCTTAATTCAGTCATTTCCTCTTGCTCCTTCGTCTTAATAACATGATAGTCTTTTTCTAGCTTTTTCATTTTTTTCGCATTATATTTCATACCATAAGCCAATTGCATTAATGCTTCTGGATCAGCTTCGGCACGTGCTGGTAATTCTTTTTGAAAATACTATAAAACATGTCATATTTTATAAATACTTTATAAAATATATTTATATGTGGTTTTTTTACTTTTAACATTCCTTCCATATCAAGAGACATAAGCTCCTCTTTACCCAGTGTAAGCATAGCTAAAGCCACTTTGAAAATAATCTCCATTCCTTCAGAAAGAAATACATCCATAATACGACAGGCGAGCGGCAACGATAATGCCGTTGTGAATAGTGTAAGAAACCAACTGGACGCATACATTGATGTATGGAAATTTTGCGATTGGAAATGCTGATTCAAATCTGGTATGTATTCGGCTACAAGATTTTCTAATTGAAACATACACAAACCTAATTCAGCCATTGTTGGCTTAAACATATCACGCATTCTATAATCTTGCA
Organism: Oryzaephilus surinamensis; assembly: GCA_004796505.1. NCBI lineage: Eukaryota > Metazoa > Arthropoda > Insecta > Coleoptera > Silvanidae > Oryzaephilus > Oryzaephilus surinamensis. Next base: position 11,514 of record SSSI01002215.1, read on the forward strand.
TAATTCGTACAAGCACAGCAAATGCCTCTTCTTCTGGCATCTAATACATTAAATAATACATACATACAAAACGAATCATTTATTTATTTATAAATATCTTACTTGCATTAACAGTAATCCGACTATAAAGCCTGAACCTTGACAATAACCCACCTCCCTGTCGTGCAATGAATACGCTTTAATTACATTAAAGAGAGACTCTTGGCCGAGGCCATCTTTCTCTTTGAAAAAATCATGTTCTGGATATGTCCTAGCTATGTCCCGCCTTATTACTTTTTCACAAGGAGACTTTGTCTGTACAATATTTACCAATTAAATATTATTCCACAAATAATTTCACCATTACTTACTTTAATATATTCGGCATACAGTTTTTTCTCTGGCGCTTCAGTAGCTGAACATAACAATTGCCAAACAATGGCACGAAAATGTAAGGGAACCCCACGTCGTACCATTTCCTTAACCAATGCATTTTGTTTTTTCCAATTATTCTCCCAATCGTTAACAATTTGTCCCCATTTTGTCCATAAATCTTCTTCGCTTCCATCTTCAATGCGATCATGAGTTGAACTAGTTCCTATAATTACAAGTAATGTAAGCTAAATTAAATTAACAAATGAAACTAGCCAAAAAAATTATATACCGTCTTGCTCGCACATAGCGCACTAAAACGTAACTAAATTTCCACATACATAATATCTTATCAGCATGTCGAAATGTGATAATACATACATATATGATTACTGTTTACGTTATGTTGTAAATCATGTAATAAAATTGATTAAAATTGTGTAAATGTGGGATGATTACCTGATGTAAGTGATATTTGTGAGGTGTCAGAGCTTTTACGCGAATGTCCCGACGCCGAAGCGCCACTCAACGAATTGAGCGACTTGGCATCGGACTCATAAATGCGATTTGCTTCCTCCAGTTTGGCGAGCAATTCTAGCTCAGCACCGGATGCGTTGTTATTGTTGTTGCAGGGTGGACTTTCAAGCCTCATGGCAGTCGGCGGCATAGCAGTATAGTAGCCCCCATCGGATTCCACCACTAAACAACTCAACGATCCACCACCACTGATAAAACATACAAAAAAATAAATTTATTTCCAAGCCGAATCACATTAAATATTACTATAATGTAAAATGTAATATATTTTCGAAGAATTTATTATATTCTATCAACAAACTGTCATTTTTTTCTTTTTTGGTAAATATAAATTATAGTTTTCGAAATAAATCTATTTGAAATGGGTAGTTATGTGGTTGGCGAAAAAAGCTCTTGTAAGTTTTCAATATATATATGGTACATTTATAAGTCCATAGCTACAGGATGAAAACTTTTTTGGATGAAGTGTGATTTATATTGTAAATTTTCTAGTCAAAAGAACTTTCTAGCTAGTAAATTTTTGTTAAATTTCTCTTCACAATACCGATTTCATACTTCCTTACTGCCAATCTAACTTCCTTTATAGAAACACCTTTTTTTCATTATAAACATAAAAGTGTTCTATTTCTAACGAAATAAATTGCATTGTTAGTATTACGAAATAAAGTAAATTAAGCAAAAAAAATAATTCCAATAACAATTTTATTATATACTTGCTGAAATAATAAATTATTTGTTAATTAAGTTCGTTACACTCATCTTAATAAACAAACACAAAACTATTATATAAATAATCGATGTAGTTAATTTTAACCAACAAGGTCTGGTTCGTTTTTAGTTCAAAAATAATCGAATAGCTTTTAAGTGATAAAAAATTTATCGGTCCATCTGGTTTTCTAAACTTTTCACAATATGTTATGCCTGTTTTTATACATTTTTCTTTATATTTTGGCAAAACAGAAATATATTGAGGGATGGAGACGTCTATAACATTAAATTAACTCAAGATCCACCATTAGAAATATTTTCTTTCCATCGTTTATATGACTTATGTTAGTATTTTTAGTTTTTAGTGCCTTCAATAAAATTCTAGATGTATATGTATATGCAATGAACGGACTCGTGAAACATTCAAAACACTGGAAGTTTTTGTTGGAGCAAAACATAATCCGTTGCATACACACGATGTGTTGAAAATTTTAAAAACAACAATTCGAAGGTGTAGGTGGAAACATGCCAATAAAGCGTCTTATTTTAACCACAAAAAAATAGTACATTTCGCTAAAAATATCGCTCGTAACATTTGCAAAAAAATATCGATACAATAATCCGACTTTTCTTATATATTCCACCATAAAATTGCATTCAAAGTTGTTTTTCAAGTTTTCCCAAGTTGTTAATGATTCTTCTAGTATACGTATTTTTATTTCGATATAATAATATTATTATGTATGATTAATAAACAAATATTTAAGTATTATAAGCGTTACATGCAACAATATAAAAAATATTTACAGTTATGCATGTTGCAACAAAATTAATAATATATTACACGGATTTACCATTATCATGGTTAACTGTTAAACCTTATTGGAATTTTTAAAGTGATTTTCTTTTAGAAAATTTTCTTATACTTAACACTAAATGGAAATCTCTGTTATAAATATTTAAAGTTGAAAATGCATTGCATTTAATGAAGCTGCAAAACATTCATCGACTTAATTAGTTTCTAGATGAGATGGATGAGAGAGAATGTACTCCAAACAGACTATATTCTTCCGAAACCGCTTTAACCAACCAGTATATAGTGGAGTACTCGACATTCACAAAAGATAAAAGCGTATGATAACTTCATTTCCGCTCAATTAAATGGGCTAAAAGTCATTCTACTAAAACGAAACATTATACATTATTACCATTTTTTTTTGTTAACACTCTATAATCGTATTTTTTAATTTAATATATTAATTTGTCATCAATATTTGTACACCGGAACTAACCTGAATTTGCAATGAATCTATTTGACAATAACAAAACGAACATAGAAAATCAATTAACATTCAAACGAGATACATTTCGAATTCAAGAGCAATTTATATTGATCCACACCAGTCTCGGATTCCCATTTAGGAATTATTATGTGTGATTTATTTAGACGGCATGACGACAAATTTATATGTATAAAAAGTGAATCCGCACTTGTAATTCTATTATTTTATATATTTATTAAGTTTGATACACCCACAACGAAAATTATTCCAGTGGGAAAGCAAAAACGCTGAAAAAGAAAAAAGGACTAGAGAAAAACAGCGAATTATTTACAACTATAGAACGAAACAAATAAAAAAGAATAAAATATCTATACAGCAGCTTCCAAATTAAACATTTGAAAATGTTTTGAAAATTTTATAAGATATAAGGTGGAGAATTCATATACATATATATGTATAGTAAAGAAAAATCAATGGAAGACTTGGTTTATTGTGAAATCTAAAAAATAAACAAACCCAAATAGGTCGAAGAAGGACGTTTTCTTACACAAACACCTTTTATACTAATAGATTGTGTAGAATAAAACACCTCTTGTAATGATATCAACTTTAATCGTTAATATTTTAAACAATAATCAATGCAAATAAATAAGTATTAAACATTCTGTATCTTACTAGTCGTACTACGTGTGTCTAAAAAACTGTGTGTTCGCACCGCTCGCAGACCACCAAAACCCCCACCAGCGCAGTCGAATGCGCCACACACATTACAAAAAAAAACAAGAAAAAACAAAGCACATATTCAACATGGCCCCGGCCTTGAAAAAATAAAGTTTTCAACACAAACAAAACAAATGTTTACAATAAGTATACAAAAAAAAAATAATAATAATAATAATGTCTTTATTTTGTTATTAATCTTCCAACGGTAGAGGGCACAGCTTCGAATATGCTCGCTTAACCAACCCCGAACTTGTTAAAACTGTAGCAACTCTCGCCACACCATCCTTTCC
>SSSI01002220.1:0-11124 GCA_004796505.1 Oryzaephilus surinamensis
TTTTTAAGTTTATTTTTGACGAAAAAGCTATAAAATCTAATATAGAATCGTATGAACAAATTTCGCTTATATGTTTATCAACACTTGCAATATCACTCAATATACTGGAAGTTAAACGTTTCTGATTGATAAATGCTGCATTTGGAACACGTCGGGTTTTATTGATATTGAATTGATTCAACTTTTCATTTTTTGATTGTCCACCAATTCGCAACAATTTTTCAGTAAATGGGATTAAACCTTCAAGGAATTGATCTAATGCATGATTTGTATAACAAATCACCAACATTGGCGTATTATCGTACCAATAATGCTTGTTAGCCAATAATGTTTCTACAATTTTTAATCCTAAATAGGTTTTTCCAGTTCCTGGTGGACCTTGAATTATTGCAAATTCTTGCGTTAAAGCAGCATTATAAGCATTTCTTTGAGCTTCATTTAAATCGCAAAAAATCATGTCGGCTTTTAATAATTTTGCATCTGGTGGTAAATAATCGGGAAATAATGTATCAGTTTTTACATCAATAATATATCGTTGCATTGGAAAATTTTCCTCTTGTATAATTTTCAAACAATTCAACACTTGATAATATGGTTCGAAAAATATTTTACATTCAGCCATTACGTACGGAATCTCATAATCGATGGGAACTTCATCATGGAAACCAACAACTAATTCACCTTTCTTTAAACACGTCTCTAAATCACGTTGAACGACTTTACCAAATAAAATCGTATTAAAATTATCGGTTGTAAAACATAACAGCGAACCATACATGAAACGTTTCGAATTTTCATATTGAAAATTGATTTTTTTCATATTCGTTTCAAATTTAATACGAAAACAATTTTCTTCATTGACAATTTCAGGTCTTAGAAAATAAATTTGTTTATAAATGCGTACATTGTCGAACTTTTTCTTTGTGTTACTCAAATAATCACAAATGCTTTCACGTAAAGGTGCAACAAAATCTTCACGTAATAAACGATATTGTATATCTAAATAATGTTCAATGTTCCGAAATGGACCTTCTATAACATTTGGACGTAAATACGGTTTGATATTTTGTGTAATTTCCCTAGGCTCTGGATATACGGAGATGGTGCGAAAATCTTCTGGTGGTGGTTCATCATTTTGAATAATTTTTTTTTGTTTTTCTTTAATTTCTTTTTCTTTCTCCAATTTAAGAACAATTTCCAATAGGAGTCTAATTTCTTCTTTTATATTGTCGGCTATGTGAATTGAATGTTGTTCTTCAATTACCAAAAATTGACCATTAATTGTACACAACAACATTGTTAACGTTTCAGCAGCTGTTGTTGGTATCAATTCAACAACTTTCTTACAAATTGTTATAATACTGTACCAAAACTGATCTGTATCTTTCCAAAAATACGAAGAATTTCGTTTGTCACGTGGACTTTGATATGCAATAATCGCAACAAATTTTGTTAATGTTGAAATAAACAGTGATGAAACTGTTGTACGTAAAATGGATGTTGAAGTTGATACAAAAGAAGATTCGCAGATTTTTGTTAACAATTTCAATAGTAATACAATTAAATCGGGAGTTAATGCCATATCATTGAATAAAGTGGAAAAGCCTTTATCGCTCTGCACTTTAAGGATTACATTTTCCGTATCGTGTTCATCTAATAATTTTTCAATTATTGTAAAACCTATGCGTCGACCTGAAGGATTTTTACGAGGATTATTAGTTTGAAAACTTTGAGAAGAGTTTCTTGGTCTGCTTTCATCTAAAGAGATTTTTGTATTGTTGGTTGTCGCAAATACAAGTACATACATATATACAGGGTGATTCATATTCAAGTACTCGGGAACAGAAATGACCTTAAAGTGACTTATCAAATATCTCCACACCCATTTTGGACTAACGCTTTAGTTATAACTTATAAGGTAATTTTTTTTCATTTTTATTCCAAATGAAGCATTTAAGCAACTCTAAAGTTCCGGCCACTTAGACATGACTCACCCTGTATATGACAAATAGGAATATTTTAAATTTTAAATAATTACCTGAATGTTTTTGTCTCCTACTGTTATTAAACGAATTTTGATCAGAACCATCATCTCCTATTATAAAACAATCATGAAAATAAAATTATTTAATCCTTGTAAATTATGATTTTATAGATTTACCGTTTGTTAAACTACTTTGCGAATTTACTCTTCGCCAATTACCTAAATTACAATTACCTAAAAAGAAAAATAATAATTAATTTAACATATATTGCTTTTTTTGCTCAACATTCACCTATGTTACTACTTTGTTCCGGTTTACGAGTATTTCTAATATCTGAATATCTATAATGATTATTGTCTGGATCATTCTTGTTATCTGTTAAAAGAACAATAGAATAAAGCAATTTAAGATTACAACTAAATTAAATTAAAATTAAAACGCAGTTTTCCAATTAATTTGAGAATTTTACTATAATACTCACTGTTTCTAGCTGGATTATTTTGTGAACTGTATCGTCGTCTATTATTTCTTCCAGATCCAGAAGCCGAAGGTTGATTATGATTATCCATTTTCACAAAAAAATGAAGATCACCTTAAACTGTAACAACAATTTATATTTAAATACTTTATCAAAAGAACGTTTCTTTTTATCGTTAAATTTTAAAGTTGATTAAATTTAATCAACTGTATATTACGCAACTACTTTTTAGGTGATTCCCCTATTATATTTGATTTATAAAATTTTTCGCTTCTATAGAAAGTTAACATATTATTCTGCAATCTAAAAATAAAAATATGTACTTACAGAAATTATAATCATAGATTTTACGTTTATTTTTTATTCGCAAATTTAATAATGTTAACAATACACCCGGCGTATTTTAAAAAGTATAACTTTTTATCGTCAAACAAAATGTGCAACTGCGAAACTATGAACATAAACATGCGGATACGATGTACGAAGAAGATAGACTGAAACCTGAAACTGATACACACTTAGTCGTTTTTATGCGAATAACCAAATGTAACTGGTTATAAATATAAAATACTGAATAAAGTAGTTAGGCATAATTAGTAACTGTTGGTAAAGGAAGTGGCGCTATTTTTAGTTATAATTGGTAATAAATTTCTATAACTATATCGCTGAGCAGGTTATAAGAATTGGTTATAAAATTGGAAGCCATTTTCAAAGTTTGTTTTACTAAATGATGGTGTAAATCGATGATATAAAAAGAAATATAAAAAAAATAATGGTTTTGATACTTCAACAAATTGTTTTTGATGAATATGTTAGCGTTATTTATTCATATATTATATTATGTATTATGTATAATTCATTTTTCAATACTTGATCGACCCTACCAAAAAGATGATTTATGATACATAAGTATATGTGTTTAAAATACGAAAACGACAAATTAGAATAGATAAAACAATTTATAAAATTAACAAATTAAAGCGTGAAATAAAAGCACAAAAAGTAAGGTTAGGAAACTGTAACCGAAATCATTTAGGCGAACTTGGTAAACAAATCACATGACTTATACCGGTACCGGTCATGACCAATATTAACCAATCGATAACAAATGGTTATCCGTCTAAAAACGACTAACACAACTAGTTATGTTCAGTAATTTTTTTGCATTACACATTTCAGTAAAATTGTTTCATCAGTTGAACTAGAAAATGTTATTGTTATGCAAATGAATAAAACTAAAGATAATATAATAAGTTTTTACAAATTTGATGACGTGTTAAACTCCATATATTTTTGTATTATATGTACTTGGTTTATTGTGTTGCGTAGAGTTTTCGAAATATTGAAAAATCGTATATTTTATTGATGTATAATTTATGGTTTAAACACCAATAAAAAGCAGAAATTCTCATAACTTATTATAAAAGAACACAGAACTTTTTCAAGTGGGCAGATTATTAAATAGAAAACGAATAATTTTCCTAAAGTAAAATCTCATAGTGTGTGGTTCACTTTAGGGACTTTAGGCTTTCAATCTGTATTGCTGATTGCATAATTTGAACAAATTGAAGCTGATTTTTCGAACACTCTTTGATGACTTTGGTCGCTTTTTTAAATACGATTTCATATTGTGAGTAGAATAAACTTGATCTTTAATGTAATTAATTATTAATTGTGAATAATATCACATCCAGCATCCAGCCATTCCATTTATGTTGTCTAAAGTTGCTACAAATACCATATCGGCCCAGGTTAACTAAAATCCTAGAATCAAAGCAATTATTTAAAATACAAAGGTAAACATTTATTTTTTACACGTTGTAAAGCCAAAAGTCCATTATTCTTCTCCGTAATTCCATTTAAACGTTTCAGAAAATATGGAATAGTTTCGTTAAATAAAGTGTCTCATAAGCTTTTTTAGATTTTCATCTTTTTGATAGTAATAATGTCTAATAATAAGCAACAATTTCTAACATATTTAAATTATAAAACAAAATTACAATCAAATAAACATTCCCATTTTCAATAGGGAACTTCATTTATATAAAAACAACATGTTCACGAAATTTCAGCTTTATAACTATTCTGCCGTGAGTTATCGTGCTTACAAAATTTGCGTACGGCGACGGCGACCACAACGGACAAAAACTCCATTTATATTATATTTTGTTTTCTCAAACAAAATATAAAAATATGCGTACTCGTTGTTTTCGCAGAGGGAGAAGTCGTGGATAACCCGGTAATTTTAAAAAAGCCAGTGGCATGACTTCAAACAACAAGTAGGGATAAGTATTTCTGTAATCAAAAGCATTCTGCATTATATTATGTAGTGTTTTTTAAAATAACAGTGGAATATGATAGTCTTCATAACACACTTCGGTAGTTCGGTACTTCGGGTGTTTTAAACATTAGCAAAATTATTGGTGCTTAGAGAAAAAAGGAAAGTACATACGAGTTATTGTAACTCCGAGTGTAACTCAGATGTTTCGCAGTTTGAAGCAATAAAACAATACTTCAAAAGATTCAAATTAATATGAAAAAATAAACATTTTTTTATTTTATATTGTATGATAGGACCTTTATGCTTATAATTATGTATTTACCTATTAATTTGATACGAGTGTTATCATGTAAGAAAGTATCTAGGGAAAAAAATTGTTACTAAAATGACTAAAAACACAAATACATAAAATGAAAAGCTGAAAACTGCTTTCTCATAATTGTATTAAAAATTGAAATAATTATGTATGAGTACCTAAATCTCTAAATCTTTTTTATTGAATATGCAACCCCATTCACCGTATAAATTCTATATTTAGAATATATGTACTACTTTTTATTATAGAAATAACATTAATAAGTAATAACTGAGCATAATTATGTACGTAGTTTTAAGCATCGCATTTAGTGTCTTTGATCAAATCATCAATTTTTGCCTTGAAGATCCTGTAATTTATTTCCTTTGGATTTAATTTGCTGAATATAAAAATGGGCATTTTATTAGAGAATATCCATAAATTTCGTTCATTGTCAATCTAAAATATATTTTCCTTAAAATACATGTAAAGTTGTTATCAGTCACAAACCTTTAAATCATTGGTAAATATCATATCATTTTTATCATTCGAAACCAGAACAACATTTTCTGGTTTTAATTGTTGTCTTGGATTCCAACAAGCTAATCCATCTCTAGTCAATTGCGTGAGAAACAAGACATTAGATTTCTCATCAAAAACGGTAGCCGATGACTGTGTATCTTCTCCAGTCCTTCCTTCAACCTACCAGTTTTAAGTTAAACTTTTAAATTTAAAGTACACATATACTTAGAAATGTCAAAATTTACTTTGTAAAGATCGAAAGAGTGACGATCTTGTGCTAAAGTCTTGTTTGTTAACACTTGTGTGCTTACTGAAAATTCTGTAGTACTTGATAATGGATGAAAATATGCAGTGCGATATCTAAATTATTAAGAGTATTTAAAACAAATTACATCACTGTTATTATTTATATTTCACGACTTTACCCGTTTTCATCGGCTGGTCCAAAAGCAATTCCAAAAACACAATCCGGCCATTGAAAATTGACCCCACCAACAACAAAATTACCCTTCAGTGGATCCATATGGAAATAGTTGTGCCTTATTTTCCAAGAATCATTTAATTTCCAAGAATACACCACTAAACCACATCCAGTGCCAGGATCTGGCAAATATGCGAAAGTATCTTCACATTTATCAGCTGATGAATCAACAGCCTTTAAACAATTTTCTTAATTATGAAGACTATTATTAGTATTTATTTACCTATGTATAACTTACAATATTTGCAAATAAGGAGCCATCAATATAATCACTTTCCTTCAAAGTATATCGTCTTAATAATTTGTCCGTATTCAAATCGTAAATGACAAGTTGTGGCTCTCTAACTTTTTTTTCACCTCCTAAAATATGTGTTACTCCTGTATCTAAAAGCCAAAGTCGATCACATGCGTCCGCTTTTAATCGAAATGTTGACACTATTGTATTTTCATCGAGTTTTTCACCCTCTTTAGGTAAATTATTTGATTTCCAATCGGGATATGGTATTAGAGGTGATGATTTATTTTTTGACGATATTGGTACGTAATTTAGTGTAGATGCAACTCCATCTCTCCATCTTGGCACAGTTATAAACAATTTATCTTTCCATACTTCTAAACCAAGAGGTAAATTATTTTCTGGTATGTAGTTGCCTGTTTTTATGGCATCTAAACGAGTTTCTTCGTTTGGCCATTCAAATGACACTTCCGACCACCCGAAAACTTCTTCAAGGTTTTGGGGAATAGAAGAAACTGATGCACTTATCGATAATATTATTAATAACAGCATTGTTTAATTGCGTATGTGTGAAAAATGAAGTGTTGTTTGATTTTGTTTCTCCCACTAGAATATAATACATATATTTATATCCTTGAGTTATTTAAATTATCATATTACAGAAAGAAAAAAATTATTAGGGTGTGGGCATTTCCTGTATTTGAAATCAACTATAAAACTGTGTCATTTAAAGCAGGAAGAAAAAAATCATATTTTAAGCATTATAAACACTTTATTAATATAAAAAAATCTTAATTTTGATATGTAATAATAATATAATGACATTAATAACAATACTCTTAAACTACACATTGCGTTCCAGCAATAAGATCATCAATTTTAACTTTAAATATTCTGTAATTTACTTCTTTTTCATTTAGACCACGATAAATGAAAGCAGGCATTCTGTCTGACAATATCCATAAATTTCTTTCATTATCAATCTAGAAATAAAAATATATTTATGAAAAAAAGTTTTACCTAAATAAAAAATGATTTATTAATTCTGACCCGCGATATACATACATTGCCGAATTGGTTAGAATCGTCAAAATATAAATAAGTTTTGTTCATAAAATGACATCTTGTATTAATGCTTGAAAAATTTTTAAAAATTAATAATCAACCGATTTTAAAAATTGGATTATGTTGTTGATTTTTTATATCGTAGTTTTTTTAGGTCAAGAGCTAAATAATTAGTATGAATGACTTTAGCAATTTTATATAAAAATAATTACTATATTACTATAAAATTAACTACATATTTGTAAAATCGTTTAAAAATGATGTCATTTATGCTACATTTTGCGGGCGTAAAGAATCTTCTTTAGGCTAGGCAGACTAAAATCTACAATTTCGAAGTTTAATTTCTTAATTTTATATTTAATTTTCAAGGATTTTACAAAAAATTTTAATTATTTCAGGCGTAAACTGCGATTTTGGCCCTTTGATGTTGTAATACCTACATTCTTGTCCCTAATAATTTAAATAACATTTTGTGTAAAATATTATGCTAATTACTGATTAAGGTCCATTCATTTAGGGATGAAAAAAATATGATTGGCCAGCTTCCACGTGATTTAATTTTTGAAATTTTATTGATCGAAAGCAAGGTTATAAGGTGACAAATGTAACAATTACTGGATAATTTTAAAAAACGTCATAATTCAAGAGGGACGATTTTTCATCCCTATCTGAATTCAGTATAGTTATTTGATTAAAATCGTCTAGCTTATTTGTTAAGTACACATTTAACCCACTCTAAATGCAAAAGTAGCCAGTACATTGGTCCTGTATTTCTAATCATTTACAATCTCAGAGTAACGTTTACCGTAAATGCAAAAACTAACGTCTATTTTCAATTTGAATACGAAACCAAATAGCGATAAAGTTCTTAATTAGATTTTATTTTGGCTCAAACTATAATTAAGGATTTTGCCTGAAGAAGACAACAAAAGTTGTCGAAACGTTGCAATATATAACTTCTGCGTTTATTTGGTCCAACTACACCTGCTGTTATCTGGTTTCGCAGTAACTTTTATATTTTACAGACAAAATATATTTATGATATCGGTAATAAACGAAACCGTACTTTATAGTTGTTTACAATCGATACATACCTTAATATCATTAGTGAAAATTAACTTCTCTTTATCTTCTGCTACCAAAGCCAAATTCTCTGGTGTTAATTTACGTTTTGGATTCCAACAGGCTACACCATCACGATTTAATTGGGTTAAAAATAGTACATTAGATTTTTCATCAAAATCAGATGCTGAAGCTTGCGTTTTGTCACCACGATCTCCTTCAATTTTATACAAATAGTATGATTTTTTGTCCTGGGCTAAAGTTTTATTTCTCAACACTTCAGTATTAACTGAGAATTCATGGGTGCTAGCCAATGGATGGAAATACAATTGACGATAGCCATTGGCATCAGGTGCTCCTAAAGCCAAACCGAAAACACCATCAGTCCATTGGAAATTCACACCACCTACATTAAAGTCCCCATTTAATGGATCGAAATGGAAAAAGTTATGTTTTACACGCCATGAATCATTTTCAGACCAAGAATATACAACAATTCCATAACCACCAAGGTCAGGAATGTAAGCGAACGCTTGATCGCATTTGTCAGGGCTTACATCGACAATCTAAAATAACATAAATATTATTGATTTTTTTTGTTATTATACCATTTAAGTATGTATTATTAAAACGATTGCATGCTTCATTTGATTACAGTGTAAATAAATCGTTTACGAGATTTTTTTGAATCTATGAATATGTGTTTAATTATATACGAGTATAAACCTACTCGTGTATATATGGGTCACGAACATGCCAGAATTTTAAAAATGATAATTATATAGTACATTTTATTCAAATTTTAATGAGAAAACTTACAATGTTAGCAAAAAATGAATCTTCCTTCAAATCATCTTCCTTAAAAGTATATCTTCTTATTAATTTGTCGGTTTTTAAATCAAACACAACAATAGCGGGTGTTGAAATGGATTTAGGATTGCCCAAAATATCAGCCAACCCAGTATCCATTACCCATAATCGATCGCAACCATCGACTTTTACACGGAATGTAGAAGTGATATGATCTTCAGCCGGTTTTTCTCCTTCTTTAGGCAAAGTATTTGCTTTTAGATTTGGATAAGGGATTAAAGGTGCACTTTGATTTGCTGTACTTAGTTGTACATAATTCAAAGAAGATGCGACACCCGCCTTCCATCTATTTCAAATAAAATTGTAAAAAATGAAATCTAACAATTTTGATTAAAAATTATTACCTTGGTACTGTAATGAATAATTTGTCTTGCCATCTGTCTACACCTAATGGTAAATTATTAGCCGGAATATATTCCCCCGATTTTATGGCAGCATCTTTGGTCTCCTGATTGGGCCAAACAAATGGCAATTCATTCCATGCAAGTATATTTTCCAATTTTGCTGCTGCTGAACACAATGCTATCATACATCCAACGATTATTAATTGTTTAAGCATTTTTACTGAGTTACGTTCACAGTTAAACTGGTTAATATTAACTGCAGTCTGAAGAACTGAGAGTGTTAATATGAAGTTGTATCAACTCCCACTTTCTGCAAAAACAAGTGTGTTTTGGCCATGAACCAGACCAATAAGCTCTCCAAATTCAATACAATTGCTAATAGACGTACAAGGAATTGCAAGGTGGAAGACAAAATCGATTTGTTCTTGTACGAAGAATTGGATACAAGACAAAGATAATTATGTTTAATGCTATAAGCTTTATAGTTTATTGAATATTAAATAAAAATAAAGTATTAACTTTATTGCAAAACATATACATATGTGCATAATAATAGAGTCATAATTATTCAGGAAAAAGCTCATATTTCCATTAAATTTGGCACGAACATTACTCGTATACCAAAATTAAAAGCAGCAGATGTTTTTAAATAATATAGGAACCTACTTAGTACTTATATAAATACATTACCGCATATATTATGTATAGGTAGACCAGGTACTAAAGCAAGATGAAAAAAGCCTTACTTTATATATTTGAATTATTTGATGATCATTTAAAGAACTATTGCAAAAGGGTTTCTTCAAGAACCACGCATTTTATATTTCGTGATTAAACAAATCAAAAAATTTAGGAGTAAATACAATATTAAGGCCCGATTTATCCACCTCTTTTTAATTTTCTCCTGCGAATTCCTGTCCGTAATTTTTATAGAAAAAATGGTCTTAACAAACGTATCCAAGAAAATTACAAGAAGGTGGAAAATCCGGGCCTAAATTTGCTTATTTTCAAATTTTGAATATACAAAAAGAACATGGTTTCAATTATTCAATTAGCTCATAGAATTCTAGTTTGTCATTTGACATTAACGATATAACGGGACTACCGTTTGTATGTAAGAAACAAATAATTACGTATATTTGTTAAAATAAAGTTTAACTAACTAAATTGAGTTAAGTTCAATTTATTATTGGTACCTAATGATTTCTATGAAATTGCCATTTAGTAGGGATTTCCTATGATAATTTTTTTCTGGAATTTTCATAATATGTAAATATATGTATGGTATATATTTATTTTATAATTCGTGAAATAATAAAATTTTCAAATTTAATAATATGAAGTCGTTAATGATTATATAATTGACCTTACCCATTGAAATAGTGCTATTACATAAACAAAAAGAGAAAATATTTTAATTAAACATTTTATTACCAGACGTGAAAATATTATTATAAAATGACAAATGTCTGATAATAAAGTTAAAATTTATATTACGAGGTTAAT
>SSSI01002229.1:0-20892 GCA_004796505.1 Oryzaephilus surinamensis
TACATGAAAGTATGTTAACAAATATAAATTATTACCAGTTAAAACAACAACAATACAGCATTGTTACAATTTTTTTTGTAGAAAAATCACTTTATAGTTTCTTTTACGTAATAAATATACATGTGTATGATTTTGTTATTCTTCTCACGATTTAAATCGTTACAAGTTTTTTAAACGAATGTCTTTTAAGTTTATGGAAATTGATCGATACTTATCTGTAAATATATTTGAAAAGAAAGTTGCGAAAAACTTTACAATAATAGTTACATTTGTTTATTTATAAATGTTAAAATATGACGTAGATCGTACAAATACAGACATCCTTTTAAGATTATATTATATATGAAAATAACCTTGATTTTAAAACAACTTAAGATTTCATTACACCTATTTGAAAAAAATATTAACAATTTATTTACAAAACACGTACGAAAAAGATGTCAATTCAATTATATTGAAATGAAACACATTTTATGGTTTGATTTATTTTAATAAATCATTTTCTATATACAATAATTAAACAAATGTTTAATTACATTTCATTGAAATTATAAACAATAATGAATAAATTGTCGTCCTTTCCTTGAATCTGTTCCTTATTTGGTTTACTCAATGCAAGTTTTTCATTTTAAAATCGATTTTAGGTACTCAAAATTCAATTAATTTCTCTTTTTTTACAACATTCAGCATATGTTTAATTGATACAATTTTAACGACAAATTTCACAAATATTAATTTAAAATTATAATTTAATAAAAAAAATGTCATCAATATTAATTTAATAAAACAGATTTCATATATTGAATTTGGGTTAAATAATTCAGTTTTGTGACTCATTCAGACCATGATCTGAAATGACGGAATTATCCTTGTTACAAGCTCCTATAAATGGTAAAATTGTAAAACATGGCACGTGTAAATAAATATTTAAAAACGGAAACATGAACGCATTTTTTTCTATACGTTCAATTTGTTACAGGTTTAAAAATAAATTGAAATTATGACCGAAGTAGCCAGTTTAATGCCTACAGATCATCGTCTTACTTCTGTCAGACATTATGAAGCTGGACCACCTGCTGGACTAGAACTGGTAACGAAAATTACTTAGATAAATTAACAATAATTGAATCATAAACAACAATTAATAAATAAAATTGCGTTTGAATTTGGTGCGCTTCAGGACATCAATTCAGACAACCAACAATACATATTGTCCTTTAATTTGTTTCTAAGGACGAAAATGTAGACAACCACCAGTACATTATTATCCTTTAATTTATTTCATAATTACTATTATTACACAATAATTACCACACCTTTTAGAAAATTTATTGACCTTTTCACCATACATAAAAAACAATCGTTTTTCTTGGATGTTACATCCTTGATAAGACAAGGTCGTATTTTATTCTATTACACGGTTCAATTAATCCAAAATTGTTGCAAAAAATACAAAACTTACGTATAGCCTGAGGCATGAAATTCCAAACATACAAATATTATTGCGTGAGCTTTAAACGTATAAATCGAAAGAAATATCGTCGATTTGGAAAAATGTGTACAATGAAATTATAAAATTATTATTACAGATATACGGGGCGCGGCGCCAATAACAAGACGCGCGCGGAATGCAAGAAAACAAGTGTGTTGGTTTTACTTTCAATTTCAATAATAGTTGTATATTTCATTTGAAAATTGTTATAACAGCGTGTGAACGAAAATGTCCTTTATAAGGTCCACTATTTCACAACTTATGCTGAATAGTTGGATGAATTTTGTATGCAAAAAACGTATCTAACTTTATAGCTAGACATTTATGTAATGTAGGACGGGAACAAAAACTAAGTACACATAGTGTACATAAAATGCAGTAACATTGACAAGTTAAACACAATAGCATAATGATGTAATATATATATACTACAAGTTGAATTATATTGCGTTTTTCCCGTATTTATACACATAGTGATAGTAAAATAACACTTGATAGACTTAGGCTAGTAGTGTGCTTGCCTTGTCCCAGCCTACTAGATATTAAGTATTATTATAAGTTGCAATTTCTGAATGATGTTATTATACGGTTTTGTTTATAATTTTACTGTTTATTGAAACGGCATCGTTTGTGTGTTGTTGATCGAAATTGTTGTTATTATGAAAATAAACAAGTTTAAAAGTGAAATGTTACGTTTTTTGCATGGGAGCGGTTTATCGGGGGTGTAACACACAATGTGATTTAATTATTGTACATCTTTTTATTTAATTAGTTGTTAGTTTAATGTACAAACAAGAGAAAATCAATCAAATTTCATATATTATTCGAAATAACGTGCTGAAAAAGTAAAAGTACACAATTTTATATTGTTGTTCTCACGATTTTATTTATTTATATTATAAATTATTAATAATTACTTAACGTAAAATATGTGAAAAGAAATCTATTCTAGCGTAATTAATGAATTTTGTAAAACAAATATCAATATTACCTATATATATATACACAATTTATATAATAATAAAATTAAATAATTGTGTAATAAAATGCATTATTTATAGATAAATTTTGTGTTAAGTAGGCCATTTGAACAATAAATAATTAGTAAAAACAATTCAGGGACGTACAAATTTAAAAATGTTTTTTTTTATTCTTAAATTCATCTTTATATAAAGGTTATATTTAACTATTTTTAATTAACAATTATTTTAACTGTGCGGTAATTTAATACATTGGGTATGCATTTTTTTCTAAAGTTCGTAATTTGAACCAAAAATTTGAAATTCAATATTATTAACGAATATAATTATGTAATAATGTAATTTCTTCACAAATTAAGTAATTTAACACAGTTAAAAAGGCCAATTAATTGGTGACTTCAACGGTCAGTTAGAAAACAAACTGTTTTGTGTTTTCAGTTAAAAAATTCAGTGCATTTTGTTTTGTTAATATTTAATAAACTAATTATGTAGTTGGCTATGTATGACGAAACAGCAACATGTAACTTGATATTTTAATAAATATTTATTTACCCCACAAATAACTATACTAACTAGATTAAACTAACTAAATTAAAACGATTGTTGGTTTTCATTATTTTTCTTTTTGTGCAAAAAGACTTAAAATAAAATTGTTTGAATGTTGAATGGTGGTGATAGTTTTCGTACCGGACCACGGTGGTCATTATCGTCCATCAACAACAAAAAAAGTCACATACAGTTCTCGTGTTTTTATCAAACCGCATTTATTTTTTGCACAGGTTGAACCTGGAGAAACTTTTGCCACCACAAAAGAAGGTAAGTCACTAGAAATTTTCATCAAAAAATGCATTTCCTCGTTTAACAATGACCTTGTGTCGACCTCCGCTACTCGCATCGCTGATTCACCACTGATGATGAGGAAGAGATTCATTAATTAATCAACTTTCCATTTGACTGTATTTAATTTGTTTGTAATTAATAATAGAGGAATGGGTGAGCAAGAAAAAAACCGAAGTTTTGAATACGAAACAAATTGAAACGCGTGTTAAGCGCCAAGTTGTGCTGGAAGATGGAAAAGTGGTGGAGGATTCCGGGCCGATGGTCACCACCAATACAACGGAGGACACGGAAACACAGGAACACCATCAAACCGAAGTAAAAGACAATATTTTTCCAGTTATTGTGAAATTTTTACAAAAAAAATCCTTTAATATTAGTTGCGAAAATTGGGCGATGACGACAATAAAGACCAAAAGGCCATCAACAAAGAACAAGATGAACCGGACACGAAAAATTGGATTTCCGTACCAAACCCGGACGGTGTTGTCCGAGAAGTTAAAGAACGTCGTGTTGTGTCACGTGAAGAAACTGAAGAAATTAAAGAAACTGAAGATGTACAACATTTGGGCGATATTACTGATGAGGTAAGAAGAATTGTTGTTGCTGGTGATGACCTATCAGGAATAAAACGTGACCATAATTGTGTTTTAATAACATTACGTAACAGAAAAAAACCGAATTTCTCTCTCCGTTTTTTGTTGCACAATTTTTCTATAACACTTTTTTTATTCGAAATTGTTATAGAAAAAAATTTAAAAAAAATTGTTGTACAAAAAAATGTTCATCAGTTGTAATAAATTGCATTGATGATAAAGCCTGTTCCTGCTGCCTGTTGATGATGGCCAATGCTTGTACGTGTGTACAAGATGCTGAAGGCAGTGTGGGGGCACAAGGGGAACATACACACACACACATATACATGCAGACTAGTCAGGTGAACGTTCACCGGTTTGTGTATTTGCTCTCCTGAAGACTTACAAGACATTTATTCTATAATATAATTGTGTTTTATACGAAATTTTTAACAATTTCTTGATAATTTTAGTGTTTGTGCAGTTTTTATTGGATTTAGCTTGATTTTCAAAGGTAAATTAGGAAAATTTAAGTAGTTTTCTGGAATTTTCTTGTACTTTTTTTAAACAACCTTCATGGCTAGACAATCTTGAAAGAGAATGTTATAAAACATATAATCATACATTTGTAATAAAATTACATCCACAGTTAGAAGAGAAATTATATAAATTTATTAATAATGTAGGTCTTGTACTAAAAAATACCATTTATTAGGGTATTGTAATAGAAAAGTCTTCTAGTAAATAGAAAGTTAACAATTTTTCCAATATATATCCATCGGCAATTTCCCCTCAAGCAAATAATAAACAATAATTAGTTCAACAATTTATAATTAAAATTGTTGAAAACAGTTAGAATTATTCGTAATTGTTTGCAGGAGTTCTTAGCGGCCATCCACAGTGGTCGTAGTGATTTGCGACAGGTGTTAAGACAAAAAGAAGGTAACAGAACGGTATTATCGACTGGACCACGTTTAATACGGGATACATCAAAAACAAACAAAATTACCGATACTGAAGAGACACGTGAACTCAGTTCAGTATTGCCGGATGGTAAAATTGTAACCGAAACAGAACGTACCACCGAACATGAAGAATTAAACGATGATGAATTACCGGAAAATGTGCCAATACCGAAGGATTTTCAAAAAGAAACAACACAACGTTATTTAAAGACACGTGACCAAGAGGACGTCGACTATATTGCGGATGGGGTGAATATTGGACATGAAATGCGTTTTAAAACGGAAACAATGGAAGTTGAACGACGCGGCGATGGTGGCGGTGTTGACGAAATGGACTGTTTCGATTCATTGTCGGCACGTGTACGACGAAATCGGTCGAATAACGTCACAAGACAGCCCCACAGATATAGAGGTATTGTTTAAAATAGTGGTTTTGGTAACAAATTCGGAAATTTTGGTGGTTTAACGACAATTGAACTAATTTTTACGTTGGTAGTACGTTAAAAATTGATTTTATCACTAAGTATGTATAAAAATATAAATTTTGGTGTTTTAACGACAATATTGAACTAATTTTTACGTTGGTAGTACGTTTAAAATATTTTTGATTACTAAGCATGTATAAAAATATCCCTAAAATTGTTTTAGCATTGACAGTTGTGTCAATTGAACTAATTTTTTCGTTGGTAGTTCATTTAAAAGAGCCAACCATGTATAAAAATATCCCTAAAATTGTTCTTACATTGCAACTGAGTCAAATGAGCTAATTTTTATGTTGGTATCCCTAAAATTTCCGAACACAGTTACCGCCAACTATTCATTTATTTCTTCCTACAAAAATTCTACCATTTTATACACGAAGAGAGAAACTTTCTACATTTCTTTATGTCACAAATAATAAATTACTTCTCTTTACTATTTATTTTTTTATTCTATTCATACTGTTGTATTTATTTCTTCGGGCTAAACGAAAATATAATGATATAATACAGGTATAGAGAATGGCGAGTCGCCGTTAGACAGAAAAGACGCTTTAACAAGGCGTCCTCTAGATTTCGATCAAGAGGAAGAAACACGTAAAGTCGAAACATCCAAATGGCTTGAACACCATTTTGGCAGCGATTCGCGTTCATCTAATAACGATTCACTAATCGATGAACAAGAAGAACAACAACAACCCCCTAAAACTAGCTTCTTTAATGTCACCATTAAATCCCAACCATCATCAACAACAAATTTACGTAATATTGAACCATATTCACAAAAGACTTATATTTCAACAGCTGTTAATAATGGCCAACGCGTTTATAGTCCTGTTGAAGCTGAACGGGATCGAAATCCATCGTCCGGCTTCTACAAAGGTACTTCCGGTGTTAAATCTAGACACAACAATGTCAGTTTTTCTTTTTTTCCAAAAAATTAGGTATTACTGAATGGTCGTCGGAACGTAGAGATTTCCAACAAAATCGACGTTCACCGGTACATTTTCGCACCAGATCCCCATCACCAATACTGCGTCGATCACCATCGCCGGATTATCGACCCCATCATTCACCGGTGCCGGATTATCGATCGAATCATTCACCAACGCCGGACTACAATCGAAACGTGCGCATATTATCGCCGAATTTGGATGTTGTTGTGGTGACATCACCAACACCACCGCAAAGAAAACGTTCGGAACGTCGCAGGGTGGACGAACGCACTCGTTACGAGTCTTCGGGAAGGTACAGCAGGAGTAATGGTAGGATTGAAGATGACGAGAGGGATGTTCGACGTATGGAACCGCCGCCAGATTATTCACCACCAAATCCACCACCAATGCCGAGTGGTAGTGAGAAGAAATCAATGCAAAGAACTCGATTTGCAGCTGATCCACCCAAAGTGAAGAGTGGAAACATAATTGGTGAGTAATTTTTTAATATTTAGCGCAAAGTTTCATTAAAATACCGTTAGATGTTATATTAAATTATCACTTTTTCGCGCTAAAATTTTTTCGCGGGTTCTTAGTTTAAACAATTACTCACAACTTTTTTATTATTGCAATTAGCTTAATGCCGCAAAAAGTATTTTGTTAATTAAGAACAACTGTATATTTCCTACAAATATGGTCAAGTTTGCAAATAAACTATTTATTTAAAATAAAAATAAAAATTGGTCAACAATTTTTTAAAACTTTTTTAATTACAAATGAAATGTTTCCTCAAAAATTATTAGTAAACAATAATTTATGACTAATTTACTACTTAATAAGCAACAACTTCATTATAAAGTCAAAATACAACATTTCAATTCAACTATATATGAAATAAACGCAAACATTCCATATAAATGACGTCGTTTTCACTGCAATAAAAATTCTCTTCACACACACTTGTCCGTGTTGTTTGTTGTTCGGTTGTAGGCCAATCCATACGTAAATTAGTTGGTAAAATACGTTCAGCAAGTGCAGAACGTAAAGCCCGTCAACGTGCCAAACGATCACCAAGTCCATCGTATCAACAAGGCCACATTATCGACGGCAATATTGGCCATCATCATCATCAAACAATGGACCGACCAGTGCAACGTTACTATTTAGGTGAAGATCCGTTTGCTGGCAGCATTTATGGCAGAGAGAATAAGTACGATGGTGTTCGGCCAGCAAGAAATTCACGACGTTCGAACCATCAAAATCGCGACGAAGAACACGAAAGGTTTGTCTATTGAATTTGTGTATTTTTTGGGCATTCTAGTAGTTAGTATGGTGTATTTTTCTCTTTTTGTAGTTGACCTTGCATGTGTGTGCAAAAATATACGTTTGAAGGCAAATAAAATAAAATAAATCTAATGACATTAAAGACTTTTATGGTAATGTGACAATGAGACATCAAACAACAGTTTTCCTTCTTTAAATTTTATATATAAATCATAAATATCGCGTTACAAATTTAACAATAAATATACTATTTAGGAATTTTTTTTTATTTATTCACAGATTTTAAAATAAATAAGTATAATTTCGAAAGGTGAGCAAAATATTTATGTTAACTTGTTAACAAATCACAAAATTGCGTACTTAAGAACAAAAACAATTCACTTTTAATAGAATTATAGTATGTTGGCTAAAAACAGAGCACCCACTTATTAATTCGCATAAAATAACCATCATACCAAACCCACACACGCTTTATATAATAAATTCAAATAAAAAACCTCCACTAATAACAAACAAACCATATTTAGTGATACACTAATTCAATATAAACATATTTCCAGATCACAAAGTACTCTAGGACGGTTCAATAAGTCGTCAAGTCGTGTTGTGAACAGTTCCGTTGAAGAACAACGCAATTCTCAAACATTACCGCGCCATCATCATCGTCACGAACCGCCAACACGTTTAGAACAACAGCATCGTTCGAATAGTACAATAAATGTGTCGATAATCAATACAGTGTCACCACCATTACAACGGCCCATCATCAACGACGGTCCCACAAAACCCGCAAGAACGTATCGTTCGAATTTGTCGCGTAGTAAAAGTTTAAATGTTAACGATACAACAATGTATTCCACAAATAATCAGAATGTGAATCGTTTAAATACTAGTTCGATTGGCCTCAAAAGTCCTGGATTGATTTCAAGTCTTGATCGAAGCCAAAAAGACCAACAAGACAATATTACCGGCCGTTTCGTTAGTAGAAATGGTACGAGTGATGCTGTTGTTGATAATACAAGTAACAAAAGGATATTTTTGTCGAATTTGAAGGAACGTGCCCCGGAATTGTTTAAAACGTTGCACGAAAACGATGATGAACAATGGAAATTGACCGGCTATAAAACACAGCAGAAGAATAACAGTTATAGTGGTGATATTTATGAACCACCAACACGTCTTCGACCTGATAATCAAGCACTGTTACGTAGGGGTAGTAATTCCAGTACGGATTATTCGGAAACTTACCACACAACAACAAGGAATGATGATCCGGTTAGACCGAGTGTCACAAATACAGTGAAAAGTTTCTCGAAACGGACAATTCCATCGAAAGATGGACGTTCTGTGGAAACGATTGAATCTAGCGAAACGAAATCGGTCACAAAGAGCCATTTTAAGGGCGGTGATAAATTTTACGATGACAAAATTTATAGTTCCGGTAATAAACCAGTTGTTATTGAAGTTAGAAATTATAGGAAGTGAAAACAAGTGCCTTTTGATTGTGTCATTTTTCTTTATTAATTCATTATTATATTATTTTTAACATATTTTTTTTATTCGTTATGTAATACAATTTAATTTTATTAAAATAATAATTAACTAAAATAACTAGTTTTATTTAATTTGTTTGATTTTTTAATTCTGAATCGATGTTTTCGTTTTCGGTCTTATAATCTTCTTGAATAATTGCCAAGGCTAATAAATTTTCCCTAAAATTAGTTAGAAACTAGTTTATTCATGGTTTTTTTACCTTGTTGCAAATCCAAAGCGTCCATATCTTGATTTTGTATCAGTTTTAATCGTTGTCGAAACTTTTCCGTTAACTTTTTCCGTCTATAATCCGCTTCTATTTGTTGTTTTGTTCTTGGTATACGAATACGTACACAACAACAAATTAGTATCACTAAAAAATGACAAATTTCACCACTTGTATTGTATTTACATGAATTTCTCACTCATTATGGTAAAACCAGAAAAACAGAAGAACATAACATGCCATATACGAAAACCATAGCCATCAATAGCGGCCCTTTCGATCCACAATTCCTTTTCATCGTTCGGATTCGCATAAAAACTGGCCATGTTTTATTTAATATAACAACTACCGAGAGATTATTATTGGAAAAACAGTTAGATTAAGGGGTTGGATAAAAATGCCGCTCCCTGCTAACACACCTAATATTTGTTAATGCGAATTAATTTAATTAAGACTAACTCTATTTTTATTGAACTAAATGACCATATTTCTCGAACAGCACATTTTATTTTCATTATGTGCAGTTTCTTAATGAATAATCTAAGCGGGAAGTTAATTCCTGGACCAAAGGGGTTGTTAAAAATTCAAAATTAGCGCTACAAAGTCCGCGCCCGCACGTAATTAGTCGAAGTTGGTGTTCGGCAAAGTGTCAGACAGAAACCGACCGTTCATACTGCACCAAATTATCCTGTAACCTTTTATTTTACCTCCTATATGAACTGTTTATATTAAAACTGAAAAATTAATTAAAAAAAAATATTCAAATGATTTGCTCATGATAATAATGTATTTAGTGCGTTTTGCGACAGTGTTTACGTAGTGTACGATTTATATTATATTTGTTGTGGAGTGTAAATTGTATAAAAAATAACTGTTCAAACTGGCGACCGACAGTGACAGCAAGTCAAATATGGCTTCTTCAGCTAGAATTATACAAAGTAATTCGGCATGGTTTCAGAAAAAGATTAATTTAAGGCCACAACACCGTGGCGTCCATTTAGTTACTGAAGAAATTCTGAGACAAGTGCCGGAATTATCACAGTTTGCAATGGGACTGTGTCATGTCCAAAGTATGTCAAAATATCGCAACAAACACACAGTTGAATAATTTTTATAATTATTTCAGTATTGCATACTAGTGCCAGTTTAGCGTTAAATGAAAGCTGGGATCCAGATGTGCGGGACGATATGGAAATGATGTTAAATAAAATTGTTCCTGAAGGTTTACAATATAGGCATTCGTGCGAGGGCCCCGACGACATGGTAAGCCCCCCAATTTCAATACCACAGCCAAATACATAGAAATAGAGGCTGTATTTGCTGTTGTTGCATGGAATTTTTCCAATTTGGTGTAAATTGACTGAGTTGTTTCGTTTTTTTTTTAAGCCGGCACACGTGAAAGCGTGTTTTCTGGGCTCGTCGCTGACGATTCCAATAACAGAAGGCAAATTGAACCTTGGCACATGGCAAGGTGTATGGTTATGTGAACATAGGGACCATGCGGGCTCTAGAAAATTACTAATTACGTTGAATGGATGTTTAAGGGACGCCACATGTACCCCCTTGTCGCCAGTCAGTCCAATGGCGAGTACAAGCAGTTAGGGAAAACACTCGGGCCATTCATTGTCCAAACATTGAATGTCCCGAGTGGAAAAATAAACCAACTTATTTACGTTTCAAACCATTAAACAACAATTGATTAACAAACAAAAGTAAAATTGAAATGAAAACAGTTTTCAAATTGAATATATAATTAAAAAATAGTGCCACGCACACAGACTTAAACCAAATATACTTACGACAATATGTACATAGGTGTACATTGTATAATAATTAACGTTTTTTCTATATAAGTTTTGTTTTTTAACGTCGAAAACAGAATCATTTGTTATAGGAAACTTTTAGGCTAGAATTTAAATAAAAACAGTGGTTTATTTTATATCAAAAAAATTTGTTTTGCTGGCTCAAGTCGGCCTAAACAGTTTCATTCATTTCGTATTGAGAAACGCATTTCTTTAGGTCATAAACCACTGTTTTTAATTATTAGAGGTGCTGTTTTATTATATAATTTTGTTTAAAAAACACAAATTGGCATGAATTGGCAAAATTATTTCCGTTTTATTAGATAGAAATGTTTAAAAAGATTCCGAGTGTGTTCGTAAAACAAAAAAAAATGTTAAATTATATATTTTTCCTTTAAAAACGTGCACACTACGCAATAGTAACATTTTAACAATAAATTCTTGTTTTTAATGCACTTGAAGATGTAATGATGTGCTTTTGAAACAATTTTTCTAGAGCTAGGTTGTTTTTTTTCGCTCAAAATATGCCAGTAAATTGTTTAATTAAAAAGCCCATCACAATGTCTTTAAAATGGCATTTGTTGTGTTCGACAATAATTTCGCTTTTGGTTTTTCTAAGACACAAAAACAAAATGTGAATTTCGCAGTGTACACTTTCACTTTTTATGTAAATAAGTATAAAATTACGGGTTGTACATAAGAAAAAAAATTATTGTGTGTTGTTGTTAAGTTATGGACTGATTAAGTCTTGTCTTCCTCTCCCTTTAGCAATATTCATCCAAAAAATAAAACAAATTGTGCCGTAATAGGTCCGGAAAAACCTCTTCACTATTTCCCAAAAATAAAAAACAGAAACTAAACAACTCTCCTTTCTCAAAATCGTAAAAAGACAACGACCATTCCATGTCTTAAGTTTTCTCTTATATTTTTGTGTATTTTTTTTGTCTTCTCCCTTTTATTTATGTAATAAAATCACAGGGTACGGCAGAAAAAGTATAAATGTTTGTACGCCTTTTAAACAAAAAAAAAAAAATTGTAAAAATAAACATTCCTATAAGCTAATTAGTACAAATTTTCTGTTTGAAAATGAAAACAAATTGTTTGTAAAATGCAAAAAATTGTATAATTATGCAACACACAAAACAGATGGAGATAAAATTATTTTAATTAAAAAAAAATAATATATTAATTAAATTTGCACGTTGTTAATTATACACACGCGACATTCTTTAGTGAATTTTATAATTTTACAATGCAATAAACTAATTAGGGAATTATTCAAATCAATTAATCTTTTTGTTGTTATTTTATTTTTGTTATTAATTAAAGAGTTTTTATGTTCTATTTTATACATTATATTATTTATTTGAATCCTAATTTCTTTGCAAATTAGTTTAAAGAAACAACAATTCTCACCACCTAGAATAAAGTCACGAAATTGCTATTGTTGGACAAAAAAAGAATTATTAAATTTTGAATTTAGCAGTTATAGAATTTTAGATAAAAAAAGATTTGAACAAGTAAAAAGTGAAAATGCAATTGTTTTATTTGTTGGAGAAATTTGAGTGAAAACAATAATTTCTCCACCATTTACAACAAACATTTTAGTCCATTGTTAACTTTTTGGCAAAAATACGGCTTTATAAAAACGAACAATGCAATTTTTCAAAAAACAAAAAAATGAATATTTGCACCACACACATTTTTCCATAAAAGAATAGAATTATAACTTGTAATTGTATAAATTTTGAATTCCTTTTTTATACCCATATCCGTCCTAAATGAGAAAAAGAAAACAAATTTAAATTATTATTAAATTTGCAAAACAAAAAACGTGAATGCATGTGTCGAGTGTGGTTTAATTCTAGTTTAAGATTTCAATGAAAAAAAAAAATTAATAAATGCCTAAATAGCTGTATTTTTGCCTGTTCTTTTCGTCATTTTTGAAGAAAAAACTAAATTAATGAAGAAAACGCGCTCGACGTTAATATTAATAAAAAAAATTTTCTTTTTTTTATAATTATATAAAATAGTACACTGCCACTGCAAAGAAAAAAAATATTTGAAAATAAAAATACTTGTAAATAATAAATAATTGTTTTTTGATTGGTTTTTTTTGCAATTTACCCACAGATGTTGGAAATAAACAAAAATTATATGTAAATTTAACTGAAACGTTTGAAAATACTACACACTAATAAATATTTTTCACTAATTTTAGTCGCTTGTACACAAATTTCGAATAAATCAAAACAAAAATTAACAAATTTAATCAAACGTTTCAATTAATTCCAAAAAGAAAAAAACTGGCATATCAAAGTGTAATAATTTTATAAGCTTGCATATTAAATTGTTAATTTATGTTTAAAAAAAAAATACTTCTGTGGGTGAAATAATAAAAAAATCGATACTTATTGTACGTACTGAGTACCAAATTTAAGGGTATGAAAGATTTAAAATAAAAAAACCAAGAACAAAAAAAAAAACAAAAAATAATACAAAAAATTTTGTAGGATTAACTGCAAGACATTTTGCAGTTAATCTCGCATTCTATATTGTACCTAGGCGCATAATTTGCATAAATGAAAAATAAAATAAAAATAATAATAATTAAGATATGTTTTACAATACTTTTTTCAATTATAAATGTATATATTAGAAAAGTTCCCCACACACACAAAAATTGAAAATGTTTGCATTTAATTTGTTGTTTGTTGGATCGGATGTGGTCCAGGGCCGGTATTTTGTATTTTATCTTGTACAGTTTTAAAACTATCCTTAATTTCGTCCAAGGCATTACCTAAACCGGCTTTAATTTGATTAAATTCTTGTGTAACTAACGATAAACGGCCCAATAAGTAGTTTAAATTGTCATCAACTTCGGCCATACGGCCAGTAATTTTTCCCACCTGGAAAAAAACACGTTAAATTGTGTGAAAACGATTTTTTTTTGTAAAATTCCACCTTCCCCTTCATGTTGTCCATCACATCTAATGAACCATTAACGTATGCATCCGTTTGATTTTGCAATTTATTCAATGTGTCTGTTGATGCACTCATTTGTTGGTGCATTATGCCGATTTGGCGCCACACCTGATCGATTTCTTCGCCCAATTTCGATGTTAGATTCGCCAAAGCGCCTTGATCCTCATCCAGAATCGTTGTTTCGAAATTATTAAATCTGAAATCGACGATTTACAAACGTTTAACGAATTTACGTTAGTTCTTACCGATCGTTTAATGCTTGATTAATATTCTTTGTACTTTGTTTGATTTGATTGGAAACTTCCGCCAATATTTGATGGACACCATATTCAATTCTTCGTTTCGTATCCATCACACTATCACCAGTTTGGATCATTACTTGTTCAACTTTACTTAATTCATCAATTTCTTTACGGATTTCTTCGTAATTATTTGCAAAACTTTCTGTTAATGTTTCCGTTACATCCGATAGATCTTTAATTGCTTTGTAAATTTTTTCGTATTTTAAATTTGCATCATCCTGTATGGATTTTAATTTGTCATCAACTGTTGTTGATGATGGATTCGTATTAATTCGATTTAAATTATCTAATGTTGTATTTTGTATTGTTTCAATATCCGTTTTATTTGGTAAATGATTTAATTTGTTCGAAACTGTTTTAATGTCGTTTAAAATTTGATTTAATTGCAATTTTTGATTATTTAATGATTGTGTAAAATCTTTATGCCAATCATTTTGTTCTTTATAATCGATTGGAACAAAATCAGGTAATTTATTATTATATTCCGACAATTTGTTTTCATATTTTTCTAATAATTGTTCGCTTGTATTCAATTGTCGTTTAACTTTATCCAAATTTTCAACCGATTTATTATTAATTTCACGTATATTTTGATTATCTGCTCGCACTTGATTCAATTCCTGTTCCATTTTATTGATATTCGTACCGATTTTATCGATTTTACTAATTAAATCGGTTTCCAGTTTGTTGAAATCCTTTTTTGAAATTTGCGGTTCGATAATTTGGGCGGGTGGTGCTGGAACAGACAACTAAAAACGACTTTAAACAAATCCCATCACTTCCTGTGCGGTTTTTTACCTTTTGGATGATTTCGTCTTTGAGTTTTTCAACAATTTCCGGCAAATGTTGATGTATATCATTAACAATATCGTATGTACGTTGCAATTGTATACGTTCACGTTCATCGTTTTGCATTAAAATCGTTTCAACAGCTGCTAAACGTTCATCTAAACGACTAACAGTACCTTTTAATGGTTCCAACATTTTTATACGTTTATCAATCGTTACCATTCCCTTTTTTAATTGTTCACCCAAGACACGTTCACGATATTCGTGCCGTTCTAATTTATCTTCTGTACTTCGTACCATTTTTACAACTTGTAAAATTGCATCGCGAATATCTTCATTACTATAAATAATAATTAAAAAATCATTCTGAACAAGTTGTTGTGCTATTTAGGTCAGTTTTGTAATAAAATGTCGTCGTTTTTGTAAATATTTAATGGTAATTTTATGTATATGGTTGTTATATTTTTAAAATGGACCAAATGCATTGAACAAACAATGATGCACTCTCATATATATATATAGTATATTTTGAAAACAGATGCGAAGTCTTGAAAATATAAATAAACTTAACTGGTGGCTGGCACCATCAGTTCGTTTACCCACCCAGTGTGAGACAAGTTTCTTATTATTCTTTGGATACAATCCATGTTGCATCATTAAGAAAATTTCTTACAAGTACGGACAAAAACTACTATTGTACGACGAATTAGATACGGACAATTAAAAGATTTTTCTCTCATATCTCTTTTACTTACGTGACTGTTGGTGGTGATGGTCGTACAGTGAAAACTTGTGGCAAAAACACCAACAACACTATTCTTAATATCATGTCTTCTGTTTTTTATGTTGTTTTACTGTAAATTAATTAAATATTGCGATTTAATTATGAATTGTATTTTGCTAATGGTGTTAATTTACTCAATAATTTTGATAAAATTATTATAAATTGACCTGACCTTTTTTCCTCACGCGAAACAAGGTCTGTATTTACAGAAAAAAATCACTTAATCTTCCTAGAATTCTATGAATCTTATATTTATTATTTTCGTTTGTTGAAAAATAAATATGTAATTATTATTTGATGAATTGATGTGGATGCGGGCTGTTATACTCGTATATAAATTAAATTTATCAAATAATTATTAATTACATATGTATGCAGTTTATTATAAGCAAAGAAAAGCAAAACTTCAA
The DNA here is from genome assembly GCA_004796505.1 of Oryzaephilus surinamensis. Taxonomy (NCBI): domain Eukaryota; kingdom Metazoa; phylum Arthropoda; class Insecta; order Coleoptera; family Silvanidae; genus Oryzaephilus; species Oryzaephilus surinamensis. The sequence continues at coordinate 16,379 of SSSI01002229.1, forward strand.
TAATAAATCTTGTTTGGAGATAAAGTAAATCTCAATAAATAAATAAAAATTTATTGAACTCTACAAGTTTACACAAATAATATTTGTTACTTACTGGATTAGGATAAGAAGACAATATTATACAAAAACACCCTACCAGTTGTAAGGGTACAAGAATACTGAAGAGAAACTGAAAGTTTATCTGAAAATTGAATCTCGTAGAGAACGCAAAAAGACCGCCGAAAGTTTGAAAAGTTTTACATGTGTTGCCATCTCTTTGCCAATGTAAGACGTTTTGCAGTTCTTCCTTATTAGATAACTGTATATAATTATATAATTATTTTTGTAAAATGGCGAACGAATGTTGCACGTGAAGTTTAAAAACCGATTTATTGTTAAATTATTCCTTTATTAATGTTACCAAGAACATTGTTTTATAATGTATAGATTACTAACGTTAAGTACAATACCATTCCGTAAATATCCAAATGTGACATTAACAAATTATTTTGCAAACGATTTAGAAAATGAAAAGGTCTGCATTTTATGCAAACAATTACAAAATATCTCTAAAAGTAAGTAAAAATTAATTAATTACGTTAAATTGTGGATACATTGCGGTCTGCGGTCTATTTTAGTATACACTAGAAGACAATCCACTAATCTCTATGAACATATTAGGAAAGAACGGAAAAAAAGGAAAACTAGCAAGAAAAAATATTCAGACGTTCTTATGGGTAAGAAAATTAAATAAAACAAATACTGTTAGTTGTAATAATTTATTTTTAGTGTCTGAAAATTCGTTTAAACAACAAAAAGCTACAATACAAAAGTTGACCTCAAAAGATGTTAAACTTCTAGTTAATAGCAGTTTAAATTTGAATGAACTTTACAAACTAAAAGATAACAAATTTATAGAAGAACACAGTTATAGTGATATAAGTGTGATAGAGAGTGTGGCCTCATTAAAAACAGACTTATTACCAGATGAACAATTACCGGAAGAAAGTAGAGATTTTGAAGTTGTGCCAGAAATAGAATTAAACAGGTATTTACTTAAGTAATTTTTTAACCAAAAATAAACATGTAGTTTATAATTATTCCTACGTAGGTTGCATCGTTTGAACTCATTTCAACCGGAAGTGTTGGATGAATCACAAGAAATCGAACCTGATATTGTAAGAACAACCAAAGAACGTAAAAATACAACAAAAACGGAAAATTTACAACAATATCGTGATGAAATCGTAACAAATACATTAGCAGCTTTTATTGAAATATGCGGTATATTGAAAACACCACAACGTGGCTTAAATGCATTACATTTTCATCGACATCGTACTGGAAAGTTAGCGAAACGTTGTAGGCCTCTAACCGATGTGAAAATTTATAATTCTTTATTAAAAGCCTTTGCTGTACGTGGTTCCTATGAAAAGTGCACAGAAATATTATCAATTGCCAAAGAAGATAATGTTGAATTGAATTTACATTCATATGTAATTTTGTTGGAATGTTTAGGACGTATTAATAATAAAAATAGTCATTTGAAAAACATAAAAACCGTTGTAAAAGAAGCTTTAAGTAAAGATTTCACATTTGATCGAATGATGAACGATGGCGTCTTTTTAAATGACGAACGAGAGATTGTTTTAAAAGCATTAAAAGCTTATGATCCAAATTACATGCCGAAATACGATCAACCCAGTTTACAATATAAAAACCATTTAGTTAATTGTTTAAACAATGATTTCCAATTAAATTGGACTAGTAAAAAATATAATAAAGCTAATGGTGGACTTTTTACACCAAAATCGTTGAGTGAAAAAATTGACAAACAATTAGAATATGAAAAAGCTAGTTATATTACAATAAAAAGCATTGAAGCACGTTCGGAATCAACAGAGGAAATTAAAGAATATCGTAAAGTATTGTCTGAACATTATAAAATGTGGGAGGAAAGTGCACAAACGGCATTCGTACGTGATTTATCAACATTAACAGCCCAGAGAAGTGCAATTAGTTTTGAACCGTATATGCGATCGATACCAGTTAAAGAATTTGTAACAATTATCGTTGATGAAGCAATCAAATTAGCTCAAGGATCGGAAACGTACAGTCCAACAGTTCATATGTTGCATCGTAGTTTAGGTAATAGAGTTTATGCGAAATATATGGTGTTAAGAAAACAGAAAACCGGTGTTTTGGATAAAATTAAAACAATACATAACAAATATTGTGAACAATATGCAACAAATCATCCAAAATTAGATATTTTACCAAATGAAGAGATATTAATTAATTCTAGACAACAATGGCAATTAATTGAAAACGAATATTTATCAAATGGGGCCACATTATCGATGGGACATCAAGAATGGGTGCCCAGTGTGATGCAATTCATTGGAAAATTTTTATATCATATCGTTATGCACGATTTAAAAATCGATGTGAATTCATTACGTCTTAAAGACAAGAATAAGAACTTTTTGCCGGCATTTTACACAATTTTTCGTAGTCAAGGTCGTATAGTGAAAGAAGAAGTGAAACCACATCCGATTCTATCGCGTTTATATCGTTCTTCTGTACCGGAAACATTAACATTTCCCACTTGTGAAGTAGCAATGGTTTGTCCACCGGTTCCATGGACTTCAACCGAAACTGGTGGTTTTCTATTGATGCCATGCGATGTTATGCGACTTCCACCGCAGGCCCAAACACCAAAGAAACGTCTATTGGAATCCGAATCGGAACAATTGTATCCCAGTTTGGATGCATTGAATCAATTAGCCTCAGTTCCATGGAAAGTGAATGAACGAATGTTGGATATAATCATTGATGTGTTCAATAATGGTGGTTCGAGTAAATTGGATGTACCGGAACCGACATCGTCACTTCAACCGCCTCCAGCCGCCACTTCAGACATGGATAAAAGTGATCGATACAAATTATTCCGTCAACGATTGCAATTCAGACGTAAAAAAGCGGAAATGTACGGTTTATGGTGTGATTGTTTGTATCGATTATCGTTGGCGAATCATTTTCGTAACAATGTCTTTTGGTTGCCACACAATATGGATTTTCGTGGACGTGTTTATCCAGTGCCGCCACATTTGAATCATTTAGGCTCCGATTTGGCACGTTCCATTCTAGTTTTTGCTGAAGCACGTCCATTAGGTCCAAACGGTTTAAATTGGTTGAAATTACATTTGATTAATTTAACTGGGTTGAAAAAACGCGATCCGGTTGAGGAACGTTTAAAATACGCTGATGATGTAATGGATTTAATATTAGATTCAGCTGAAAATCCATTAAATGGTAAAAAATGGTGGCAAGAATCGGATGAACCGTGGCAAACGTTGGCGTGTTGTATTGAAATTGCGAATGTATTAAAATCGGGGAATGCCGAAGAATATTTAACACATTTTCCAATACATCAGGATGGCAGCTGTAATGGATTACAACATTATGCCGCTTTGGGACGAGATAAAGCTGGTGCTTATAGTGTGAATTTAACACCGGACAGTATGCCACAGGATGTGTATAGTGCCGTTGTGACTCTAGTTGAGGAACAACGTCAAAAAGACGCTGAGAATGGTATGCAAGTGGCTCAAATCTTGAATGGATTCGTTAAACGAAAAGTTATTAAACAAACTGTAATGACAACCGTGTATGGTGTTACAAGATACGGTGCTAGATTACAAATTGCACGCCAATTGAAGGATATTGATGATTTTCCGAAGGAACACGTGTGGGCGGCATCGCATTATTTAACGGCCCGTACATTTGAATCGTTACGTACGATGTTTACGTCAACGAAAGAGATTCAAGACTGGTTCACCGAGTGTGCTAGATTGATTTCGGCTGTTTGTGAACAACAAGTTGAATGGGTGACGCCGATTGGTTTACCAGTTGTTCAACCGTATTTCAGAAGCAAGAAATTGAATATTAGAAATGGATTTGAATCGTATCCAATCGATACGTATGAGTAAGTGTGAATTTGTTGTATGTTGTATGGAAATTTTTAAAGTCACTAAAAATGGGCTAGTTGCACATTATTTTTTTTTTTATTTATTCTTTTAATGTGGACAATATTCATGATTTAGAAAATGTTCTTACTTTTTTTCAACGTACAATAGTTTTTTTTTTAAATGTAAAAACGCAATTTAGACATTTCAATTATTTTTTAGTACATTGTGACGTCAATAAGTAAGAAACTTCCGGCGGACCGGAAATGACAGTTTGTTTATAACATAACCTCATTGTAGTTTTCAATTTTGGTACAATTAAAAAAATAAGTTTTTATTTAAAGTGTTACCTACAAAAATAGTGATAAAACGACGTTTTGTTCCATTGTATAACAACAAATTGTCGTTTCATTTGAAAAAATTGTAAGGAAATCTTGTTTCACTGCCTATTTTTACGCCAGTCAGTAAGATCTTGACAGCGGTGTCATTTTCTAGTATTTCGCGCGATTATCACTGATTGGCTGTTGTAGTCGATTTTGATGGCGGTGAAAAATAGTACGTTTGAAATGA
>SSSI01002232.1:0-64869 GCA_004796505.1 Oryzaephilus surinamensis
ACACCACAACTTCTTGAATCCGGGAGAAACGATTACCGCGGAGAAGTACTGCCAACAAATCGAAGAAATGCACCAGAATCTCCGACGTATGTGCCCTAGATTGGTGAATATGAAGGGACCAGTTCTCCTTCATGACAATGCTAGACCGCATGTTTCAATGATGACGCGACAAAAGCTGTATGAGTTGGGTTATGAAACTTTCGACCATCCGCCGTATTCGCCGGACCTCTCGCCCACCGACTTCCACTTTTTCAAGCACCTCGACAACTTCCTTCGCGAAAAACGCTTCAACAACCAAGAGGACACTAAAAACGCCTTTGCTGATTTTATAGCCTCCAGAAGTCCGGATTTCTACGCGACCGGTATAAAAAAACTTGTCTCCCGTTGGCAAAAATGTATTGTTTCTAGGGGTTGTTATTTCGATTAAATAAAGTTTATTATAAGAAAGATATGGTCTTTTAAAGTTAAAGGTTAAAAAACGAAATTATTTTTGCATCAACCTAATACATCATTCAGTTGATAGAGAATGAAGGTACTAGTCGAAATTTTGAGAAATTGACTATGTAATTTTTTTGTCACGGATAGTATAGATACGGTATGTGCGCCATGTTCTCACTCCTGACGTCACGACAGCCACTTCACATTGGTGACAGAACTAGGGTCCCATAGCTCTCCAATAATTTAATGTTTGTTTGACATTTAAAATTGTCAATTACTTGACTTTGAATGAACATAACCTCCACAATGGATTTTGTGAATTGATTGTGACGTCACAAGAGCTACTTTTCATTTCAATATATGGTGGGAGAAATAGGACACCGACCATGTCTGTACTATCCGTGACTTTTGAAAAAAGCAGCATTTTTCAAAATATCTCGAACAGAGTCGCTGTTATTTATTCCAGTTCCAAGCGAATATTTATAAAATACTACAATTATAATAATACTCATTTCATTATTATTTTCAAAAATGTAGTAAAAATGATTGTAATGATTGTTTCATTAGAAAATATAGAATTTAAAAAAAATGTTAAATCTACTATGTTTACCCTGATATGTTTGAAAATCAGGTAAAAACTCACACTAATTAATATTCGTCGGTTTTGTGTAAGTATTCATCGTCAAGCTCACATCATCAGCTTTTCAAACAAAAAGCTGTAAACCGGTCCCGATTTAAAACCAAACCACAAGCACTATACCGGCTTAAAAGCCTGTTATTTCAATGCTTTATCAATTGATCGCTACTGATGATGAGTTTGTTTTTATTTTTTTTTTATTTATAATACTCATTCTACTAATGAGGAGTAGTTTACTATTTTCATACTATATAGGTATATAAAGATTACTAACCTATGTTAAGAGTTGCACCCTTTAATTTAATCAACTAGTTGATCAAAAGGGTTTTCACTATATATGTATATGGCATGAAAAGCCGCACCAAATCGATTTTATATATATTTATACTGAATTAATGCGGAAAATATTACAGTTGATGCAATTAAGAAGTAAAATATATTGGCGAAATAATACGAAATTGTATGCTGTTAACAATTTTTCAATTTTAACTGTTATTTATAAAGCATTGTATTATATTTTGTGGCCATCATTGAAATAATGGTTAATCAATAGTGTGTTTTATAACTATCACAAAGTTAAATAATAATAGAGAGAGGGTTCATACATGTATTTGACTATTTGGATAGTAAAAAGGGATAGAAACATGAATTCAGGGTGGATTATTAGCGAGTGTGACGATTGATTGACGACAATGATACATGCAAAGTGTGATTCATATGATATATTTTATAGGTACCTGCAATTTACTCGTTTTTCTTTACTATACTCTGTACTTTGATAATACTCTGTATAAATTTGTTAAAAATTCATTTGGAAAAAATCTCGTGTACACATTTCCGGTGGACGGATGTGTGCGGTTCAACCCTTGGCAAATATACTGCATATTGAGGTATTAACATTTATCGAGTTCGGCCCATCATCCTTAGGGATAAATATATATATGTTGTATTATATATAGGGTTTTCTTCGGCCCAATCATTAAACTACAGCATCAACGCGAAAAAATCTCATATCTTCTTTATTATATAAACAAATCATTTTTGTATGTATTATACCTTATAAAAGAAAAAGAAAAAAAATAGATTAATAAAAATATTTCTAAAGTAAAGTGAAAAGGTCGTCACTTAAAAATGCCCATTAAAGATAATGACGGCCAATTTAATGGTCGATTTTCCGGTTTAATACTAAAGAATCTTCGTACCAATTTTAAAATATATGTATATATGTATTATAAATGTTATATTAAAACTGAGTTTCATTAGCTTAATTGGATATTTTTAATTCTTTATTTATCAATTAATAAAATACAATAATTCAAATAACGTGAAAACAAGACAGAAAAGATGAAAAAAAACTTGTTTTTGATGGAATTAAAATGACTAGTTAATGTAAGTTATAAATATGTGTTTGTGTGTGTGTGAGTGACTGATTTTTTTAAAGATATGAAGCGTAATTTTTCAGTTGGTTAATTAAATTTAGAACTGTCTTATAAGTTTTGTGATGATGGAAGCGGAACGTATAGATATATATTTATATACATGTATAAAAAATTACTAAAATATACAAACATAAACACCTGGTGTTGATTTCTGATGCACTTTTATCATTTCATTTTAATTAAATTCATTCAGTTACAATTTTAATTATAAACAAGGCAAAACATTTTCGCAAACTATCGATTCACTTATCAATCAAAATTCAAAATTCGGAATTACTAATTAAAGTATAAAATGTACCTACAGTAGTTTTATTTAAGTGAAAATTAATGCCGTAGGCTACCAGCAATAAATATAACTAGTTTTAATTTGATAAATGCTTTTCGATAAATACCGCCTGTAAGTATTATAAGTTTTAACCATTTTGAAATTAATTTGACGTTGTTCCTTTTTCGTCTCCACGTTGACACCAAGACATTTTTCAAACATTTTATAGAGTTGGTCCGAAACACCACAGCAACATTTTATTCTGCATCCACACACACTTTGATGTATATTACAATGAAAAAAAGGCCAATAATTTAAATTCTATATACATATATAATGGAGTCCCGCACAACTTTATGACCATCGAATGAGAGAAAAAAAAATTATAAAGAAGAGTAAGTGGAAGAGGGCTTATAAAGTCAATATACAAATATGTGTGTGTGTGAATGTATAAACCAGTCCTGATAATGTGACAGTGTGTCCTGAGAGTGGACAACGCCCGTCTTCTTCCTCACATATACATACATTGTAAATTTATATAAACTTCCTACACAAGACGAATATCACAGTGAGAGGGTGACTGGAAGACGAAGAAGAGGGGTTATCGGTGCATGCTCTCGGGGGCGATATCGTACCACAATTCTCATAAAGACTCACTTCTTATTGCACCAACAACAACAACAAACTGTGTATATATGGTGTAAAAGTCTTTTATATCAAAAGGAACAACAACAACAACATAAATTATTCTATATTATATTGAAAATAGTTGGAAAAAAGTGTGGCATTGAATTGGTGCTCAAATCTATACAATAATATTATATGGTTGAGGATATTTTGCGTTTGTTGGCATTGCTTATATGTATATGTATGGTTCTCGTGAGTTCAGCAAACTGTATGGAAATTAGGTTGCAATTATACGGCATATGTCTCTATTATCAGGACAGTTGGAACTTGTAGTCTGTCTCAGGTGCGACTGATTTACTGCCTCTGACCAACTATGTCTGTCATGGTGGCGGTGAATGATGGACATGACATTTCCAACGGTTCTCCAAGTTGTGTTTCTAAATACTCTGATAATATGGGGGAAAAGAGGAAAATGCATGGTAAAATGGAATGGGATTGGTGTGTGCTAATTCGCACTTAACATAATTAGAAAATATTAGAAGGTTTTAATCGAATCTATGGAATCAATACTTTTTTTTAATAAATTGATGACACACCAAATCACGTCAAAAATAAATCATTCACTTTTTAAATGCCACAACTGATTATACCTTTCATATTATATTTTAATCAACCTTTCGATTTCCGGCAAGCTATAATAGAGAAAGTCGATTTCCTTAAACAATGTATTGTTTTAAATGTTTTTTTTTTATTTGTAAAAATTATTGTACCATTTTGGTTGTTATTTATTAAAAACATGTTAAAATAATCATCATCATAACTAACTACATGACAAAAGTAGGTATTATTTTGTATTAATAATTAACAGGATTATTAACTAAATTATTTAAGCCACATTTACATTTTGTTCATAAAAATAATGTATATATGTATTAGTTTGTTGATGATGATGGGTTGATGGATATTATCTATTATCTATATCTGGTTATACAAATATGGTAACATTTTTTTATATTTTTCTAAATTATGATGACTTTTTATCACTTTAGTAAATGAATATGTCAAAAAGGGCAAACCTTTAATAAACAAATTAATTGTATATATGTATTTTCACTTTTATAATATATTATTTAAATATTTATTTTCGTTAAGGTCAAAAAGGCATCCCAAATAAAAAAAAAAAATAAAATATGAAATTCACTTAATCATAATAAAAATTACATGAACATGACAAGTATACGAAAATTTTTATAATATATTATTGCTGCTATGGCTGTTTTTTTAATTATTATAACATGTTTGATAGATTTATGTTGATGTGGAGAGAACGTTTGTGTATTTAGATACGGAAATAATAAATTAGATTCATAAATAGATAAGAAATGTGTCATTCGAGTGTATATTTTGTTTGTCGTTTTTCGTTTTTAACGTTTGGCAAAACGGAATTTTATTGGTTTCAGTTATATATTATTTTATGCATATACACATTAATTTATTACGAAAAACATTATTAAGAATACTGATAATTGCATCTGTTTTTCACAACCATTGCCTAAAAACTCTAAATATCCAGCTGACTTATTATTATCGATTCTATAACTCGAAGCTAATATAAACGTGCGGCTACATTTTACTTCCATTTAGGTAGCACTATAATTAAATAAATACAGTCGTTATTACACACACACACACACAATATAAATATATATAAAATAGTGTTGTATTGTCATAACATACGAGTTTTAACCTTAAGGCTAGACACTGACATGTGGACGCGATTTAATACAAAAACCTGACATAATGAGATGTTTAAATAACTTTCTTTCAACTGAATAGACTATTTACATTTTTTTTTCATCTCCGTTAGATTATACCTGGTGTTTGCTTCTCTAACCGGTTAAATTAAAGCGTTAAAAATATCATTCGGAACATTTTTACATTGTATATATGTATACCTAAGTAGTTGAATTCTAGTAGTCGAAAATGTAAATAAAGTAAAAATATTTTAAGTATAAAATGCATTGGCATTATTATAAGTGCAATGATGGCGGAACCATAAGAGTTGATGGCAGATAACTTACATCCCGTGCATTTTTTAGCAAAGTGCAAACCAGTTTGCCTCACTCATAGATGTGGTTATATTATAGTATGGCTGAAGAATAATAGTGGTGGATGATGGAAACACCACCATAATATAATATCTTTCAAAAACTTAAGTGCCAATTAAGATTGCCTGTCGCTTTTTCGGGCATATGTGCATTTTAACGTGTTTTTAAATTTCCCTCTATATAATTTAATTTCGTTATACGGAAACGATTTTTTATTTTTATTTTTTTGGCAGAAAAGAAACTTTGTGTTGTGTGGCATCCCTTTAAAGTAAACATGAAAAGATGATGTACACTTTATATGTATATAGTCCCATTGCTTTTATTTACATACCATAGTGCTATGTTTGTTTATTACCTGTTTCGTGTGTTAAGTGTTCGGTTCTCTTTGATCAACAAGTTATCCTCAACAGCAACACCTTATCTGTTTTATGCCATTCTTTCCGGTTATAATATTAATTCGAAAAACGAAATTTCAGTTGCCATAGTATTGTGTGTCATTTTAAATGTTTAGTGTGTTGTGTTATTGTGCAACCCCCTGTATATACGTCGCACGAATACTATCCCACTTCTGAGAGAGCTGTCCGTCTCTCGTCAGCGTCAGCGTCATGCCGCCGATCGATCAGTCTGTGGCTCAAAGCAATGTACGCTCAGGTCAAAAGACGTCTGCCCGGGCAGCACACAGAGAGAGCGACAACACCCTGCAATGCCACCCACACCACCACCAACCTCCCCCATCAGCAGGAGTGAAAATACCCTCACTCACGTGACGGACGGATGGACAGGCCCGTGTCACAGGACATTTCAATCTCCCTCTCCAGCAGCTACATGCTACAAAAACCCTCATACCATCGTCGTTGTCAGATACCGGCGGAATCAGCCCCTGGGTTGTTGTCGATGGACATCTTTGATGTTTTAATTAGTTTTCTTCATTCCCTTCCTGTTTTGTTGTTGTTGTTGTTGCGAACATGGATCATTCTCTCTTTTATATCGTAATGCGCTTGTTATTTGAGGTGGCACTTTTTTACTACGATTTTTCGTTGAAGGAAATGCACATTTTCTGTATACTTGCCGCTCTGATTGTAAATGTCGCAATTATAAATAGAAAATAGAAAAAGATAGAATGTATTTGGTAAAAAATGCGATAGGTAGGTACATTTAAACCAGGTTAAGTTCACATTTTCTAAAGAATCTCTTAGAACTTAGAAGGGTTCTTGTAAAGGGTGTAAACCCTAATATGAGCCATTAGATGAGTTTTAAACTAATTTAACGAATTGGACAATATTCAATCTTGACTCTGACTCGAGCTCTGACTATTCGTCTATTGGTTCATAGAAAATAGAAAATTATTTTCAAGTTTTTTTATTACGATTTTTCATTTGCGGAAGTGCACATTTTCTATAATATTGGTGATTGGGTGATTGTAAATGTCACAATTATTAATAGAAAATACAAGAACCTAAAACGTATTTGATGAAAATGGGATAGATACGTTTAAGAAGTTGCATTTCTAGATTTCTGGCTAAGTACAATTTTTTAAGAATTTTTAGAATTTAGGAAGGTATGCTTATAAAGGTTGTAAACCCTTAATTAAGCAATTAGATAGTTTTAAATTAATTTGACGAATTAGACAATATTTACTCTGTGGCCATTCAAATATATTGGTTCGTAGAAACTAGAAAGTAAGAAATCATTAAGTTTTATCGCTCAAGAGGTAAGTATATAGTCTGTTAACACAGTATAATTAAGAATTTGGAACTGTTTTTGTAAAAGCAAGTACCCATCTTTCATGCCTATACAAAAGTACATTTTGTAACCTATATTTATGGAGTAGTCATTTGAACAATAGTTGGAATATATAACGTTTATTTATAATGGTAAATGAGTTAGACAAGTAACAGCAGCAGCAAATAGTGGGTTGTTTTGTAATAATATACAGACACACGTATATACATATAGTTGGAAACGTCACGCGAACCGACTGATGACCATTGTGTCACACTGACACCTGATAAATTAGGTCTATCATATGTGTGCACACCTCTCTTTATTTTAAACAATGATAGTACAACATACTTTATAATGGACGATAAAAAGAGACAAATATACCTGTTTGGTGTAAGGTGTGTGTGAGTGTAAAAAGGTCGCCAATTCCGGCCTCGGAACACTATATGACAGATGATTGATTGTAATTGGGGTGAGGGGGTTGGCGATGTACATAAATGTCCGGCATGTGCAACTTATTTAATGAACCCTTTTACATATCTTTGACCATCATCATGCCATCCATATATACATAATAATCTCTTTTTAATATAAAAATTCTTACAAGCGAATTTTATAATAATAAGCAGTTTTGGTTTGTCTTAGACTTAATTTTATAAATCACATGTTTTGTATAGGTATATATAATTTTTTTTTAAATTTTTTTGGTATGCTTCATTAAAATTAAAACTTGATATTATGTATTGGCAAATTATGGTATACAAACCTACCATTTAGTCGCTGCATCTATGTTATTGTGTGCAATAAAAACCGTTTTATGGCGTAATTTCAGCTTTGACTAAATATAATATGTTATATGATAAAAAATTTTTATGGGGATGGGAAACTTTTATATACAGGAAAACGAAATTCATTCAAATGAAATATTTCTTTGACTTTCGATAGCAATCAAAAAAAAGTTGTTGTTTTCAAAAATATTTGGAATGTTGACACTATTTTCTACACAGCTGTATTATTTAAATATTTTTTTCGTTGAAAAGAAAAAACAAAACTATTGTTGTTTAGTTATATACAGTAAAAAAATTGATGAATATTTTCTAAAAATATCCCCAACATATAACAATACTATTGGCTGTCCAACTATCGACATCAGAAGCTTTAGAAGCCGTCATCAAGTCCATTGTTCAAGCTTTCTCTGTTATAATGGCCACAGCAACATTTTATTCTATACTTGCGAAATAATACTTTTGACACGTTTACTGATAATACTGTACCTTTTCATCATGTAAACATAACACTCTTTCATTAAACGATATATAGCCACTATATATGTATGTATGTAGGTGTGCTGGTATGTATGTTAGTGATGTCTTCATCATCGTCATCAAAGCGAATTATTTAATTTGTGAGTTTTTGTTGTAAATGCGGCACACACAAAGTTGTGCAAAAGTGCTATATAGTGTTAGATAAAGATAGAAATACATTTGAATTGGTGTTGTGCTCCGTGGATGAATTCTTGGATAGAACGTGTTATGGGATACAAGATGTCCCTTTCGGACGTAAATCACTCAGGCTGCTGTCTTATTCGCTGACTGTAGAAGATTTGCGACTAAGCAAATGTCACAGATCAGCAAGAAAAAAAAACCTTTATCTCTCCAGGGTAGAGAGAGGAATTCGAACATATACAGTTTTTTCCCTCGTATTCCCTTTTAACCCTCCCATCGCCACCTAGTCCACGAGAACCATCGAAGTATAGTTAGTTCGATTAAATTGTAATTTTGCAATTAAATTACATTTGCAGAGAAAAAACGAAACGACTTGTCAAAATGTAATATAAAAATAGAATATCATTATTTATTTAAGGGCGGCCCAGAAGCAATAAGGCATGGATTTGGTGGCCATAACTTGGCACTTACCAGGTCGTAACTCCAAGTTACGATTTCTTACGTGCAAACCCCTGTAATACATTACATACGTATCGCAACATCAATTCGTATAACACCGGCCACAAACAACAAATCTCTGTTTGTTTTAGATTATTTTTTTTATATTTAGATTTTTCACCCCCCTTAGTATAGTAGTAGATGAAATAGGATTTACTTGGGGTGAAAGGGAACGTGCTGCAACAAATGCCCTCACGAATTACCTTTATACTTGAATTTTAAAATGCAGGTATAATATAATAGAGAGAAAAATTCAATAGCATTAAATTATCTTGTAATAAATCTTGTTTTCATTGAATTTATGCAATTTTTCTTTTTTTTCGAAAATTGCATACAACTGCAACGTGTTCGTCCTAAATAAAGTCAAACTAGAGTGTTAAAGCTTCTCTCATTTTCAACGTAATTGTCTGCTAGTGGAGAATTTTAAGAATTTCCCTCTTCAACCAAATCCATAAAATGTTCCTCTTCTTTTTTATACTGTCTATTGTTTTTTATTGCTTTGCAGTTCATTATTTGTTTCTCTTTTGTGACAAAATGTCTTGTATATGTTTGGGTCATTTGTATATTTATCGTCTACTAAAAATCAATATTGACGTATCAACATAAATTGCACCTTAAAATGTCAGTCGTAAATCGTTTCCATGCAAATTTTATGTTGGGATTTTTCTTTTTTTTTTTGTTGGTGGGTATGGTGGTTTCTTTTTTCTTCAAAATAAATACATTGTTGTAGAAATGAAGGAACCGTTTTTTTTTCTTGTTTAATTTATATTCTGAGTTTATTTATTGATTTATATACTATTGTCAATTAGTTGTTTATAAAAGTAATAATTTATATTATAACATTATTTAAAAAAATCTTTTTTCTTGTTCCAGGTGAGTCCTTGTTTTTATTACAAGTAGTGACAGCTTCCATGTAAGGTAACAGCAAACAAACAAACAAGTAAAATATAATTTATATATAATTTTTCCTGTTTTTTTTTTTATAATTTATAAATAATATTTTACACGGTTGAATTGAACATGCTACATCAAAGCCATAACAAAAACGGGCAGAAACACTTTTTCCTCTCTTTCACTCCTTCTCTATGGGTGTACCTATATAGAAAATTTATGTGTGACAACAGAATAATGTAAAAAGTGTATATGGTAAAATTTGCACATTTCTGTTCGGTTATATGTGAGTGAAAAAGAGACGTGTATAGTCGATACCTCGAAAAACGTGATCTTTTGTTCTATTTGTGTCAAAAGTTCTTTCCGAAAAATGAATTATTAGCCAAAAGTAAACGACCAATAAATCTCGATTGCTGTCAGTCATTGTGATGTGGCGTGAACGCCCCAATGGTTCGACCCCATGGAACAAAATAAAATTTATATACAACATATACACAAAACCATACATACACACATTACCAGAACAATTCGTTTTAAATATTTTAGTGTCGAGTTTAATATATGTATGTGCATGCAATCGGTTCATACAATTTTGGTTTGACCATTTTGTGGTCAAGGAAATAAACTGTAGAATAAAAATTATGCAAATTCGAACTATAAATAAAGTGCAATGATATGGTCGTGTCTCGAAAATGTAAGCTTTTTTGAATTTTTGACAAAGTTTCATACTGAAAGTAGATAAAAACACATTTTAATCTAAAGGAAAGTAGTTTTTTCAAAATTGATATTCAAGTTCTTAAAATTTTGTCATTTGTCTTTAAAATGAAAGCTTTATATTTGAATTTTCTAGAAAATTACATGTTGAAAGTAGATAAAAGCAAGTTTTAACGTTAAGGGTATGTAAAAACACATTTTAACTTCAAGGATGATTTTTTCATAAAATTTTGTCATTTTGTTCGTCAATCGTCACTAACTCGTTAGAAACGAGATTTAACGGTAAGGATAGTTAAAAAAACATTTTACCTACAGGGATGGATAAAATATGTTCTTAAATTTTTTCAAATAAATAAAAAAGCCGTTTCGCTTTCGCTTTTGGCACACCCTGTGTGTACGTCCTATTAGAGAACAATTTATCTGTAAGACATATATAATACTTAGTTAATACATGAGTATGAGAAAATGTGCTCGTGATGAAAGATATATCAGAAACGTAATGTTGATTTGAATGACACATTGGACAGATGTCTATTTGAGATTTCTGTTGAAGCGCAAACTACAAACGAGCACATCTTATACCCATACCAAACAATATTAAATGTAATCTGTAGATTTTCAAAATAGATAGCAGTCTCCCTTGAATAAAGAGTAATAATAGTATGAACATTACATAAGGAAGATTATAATACAGCGATAATATTATTATTATATTCTTAATGCATATAATACATTTTCAGTTTTCAATTTTTTTCAATCACCCTGTACATTCAGGTGACTAAATTTATTTGTGCATTCGTATGTTGATTTATTACACTTTGGTTATATTGTTGTTTGAGTCGTTTTTCCCTCTGGGTATTACAATGGTATTACAATTCATCAACATCCTAGCCCTGTACGTACTTTTCGTTAAAACTAATACTTTTTCCATTCAATATATTATTATATACTGTGTGTCTCTGTATAAATTTAGTGAGATTATAGTGTGTTTTTCTGATCTGCCAGTTGTCGGCACATAAATAAATATGAAGTGGATTGCGAAAAATCGACAACTGTAAAAATGTCAATGTTAATTTGATCATGCGAAACATACCAGATGCTTTTCCTTATTGAAACACTAAATTCTAATTTATTACATCGACATTTTGTAATTTAATATGATTTTTTTATTATATGCCTCCATCTCGCTCCTCTCGTATTGTTCGACATTTTATTATTATTATTGTCTCATTAAACGAATTATTATATTATGAATATTATCGAAATAGAATCATTTTTTGTTCGTAAAGGGGAAAGTGGGTCATTAATTGTTACAACGTTAATTCACAAACACAACTATTAAATATTAAATGAAATTAGTAGTTGGACGACATTAAATTAATCTCAACTTAAAAATCCATATAATCTTAAGTATGTAAAAGTAATAAAAATTTAATTTATGATCAAGTTAAATCATCATAATATTTGAATTTATCTGCAATTAAATTAAGGAAACTTTAATGGGCTTTTGCTATATAGCCCAATTTCTTGATTAATGTCTTTCAACAAGGTTAATATAACATTTTTTTCCTCTTTGCTCTTTTCTATATGCTTCGTATCACTTGAAATCAATTAAAAACTTGTATTATAGGTATACGGTTTAGAAAATTTTTCCTCTACATTTAATTTCAATATAATCTATCCATCTATAATCATGATCTATAACCATTTTTTATATTGTTTTGCATTAAAAATGAATAATGGAGTGGTAGTACTAATGTGTATTGTAGTATTAGTTTAAATAATAAAAGCAAATAGAGAGAGACATTTTTCAATCAATGTCATAAATATAAAATATATGTCGCCATACACTGACTGATACCAACAACGTCAACATATTTATCATGGCCAACAATCTAACATGAATCATGATGGACGGTCAATCATTATTTCAATATAATATATATTATATTTGGGCCAATACAACTCACTAATCAATGCTTCAAAATTTATTACCTATTTACATTATTTTGTAAAAAAATTGTGCAGGTATCCGCAATATTTATTGACTGCAAAAATCATCCTCACAGCATATACAACTTAAGCTGTACATTATTTCAATTCAATTATTTTTAATCTGTGAAAATGCGAAATTTTTAATTAAATCTGTGTTATTATGTATATGAATTGTGTGCCAGCACCTTTAATTAGTGATATACGAATTTGGGGTGTTTTCGAATACCATATAATAATCGACTGGTTGGTAAGTTGTTCGTTGTGCATTAGTCTCGCAATAAATCTCGAGACAAAAAAAAGAATGGGGGCCGGGGGCCACAACAGTACACGTACAGCATCACACAGCCAATGTCGCTATATGCAAATAAGTCTCAGTATAGTTGAAGTTTAAAGGAGAGTTTTCGAGAGCCGAGGGTATATATATATGTGTGTGTGTCTACACTTTGGAGTGTATATTTCGGGGGAAAAGAGGGAGAATTGTATATGTGTAGTAGTGAGCAGCCGGCCCGTGATATATGGGGCACCGGGTGTCAACTGAGTGATGCATGGAGACCGGCATCTCTCTTCTTCGGTCGCCACTTTTCATTCCACAAGAAATACACAAAACACTTTCAGTAATTGGAAAGCACAATATAATACAAACATACACATTGTTTTACAAATTATGTGTTTTGTTTTCGGGCAACATTAACGAATTTATCAAATTAGTCTGTTAAGAATGTGCGCCAGTATTAAATGTATGCATTATTATGATTTTCCAAGTTTTCTCTCTATGTATGAATTGTTCTCGTCTTTTCTATTATACGTTTACAATGAAAAATATGCGAAACGAATTTGAATGATGAGTTTAGGTGGATGGTGGACATTTTGGTCGTTGATGTTTTCCATAATATTAGCCCCAACACTACTGACCATCATGTCCCTGGGGTGTGAATCGTAGTAAACGGAGGAACCCACTTCAGTACGCAAATGGAGAGATATTTCTTCCATTTTCGCACTCACACTTAATGCTCCCATCAATCTATCACTTGGACATTGAGTATTTTCATGTCATTTACAATGACAGTCCCAGTGGCCAAAACTTGCCCATCTAATACTCATACTAAACTATCTTATATAATAAACATTGATGGACAGGATGTTGCAAATGATGTAATTAAATTATCCAAAAGACTTCCATGTTGGATAGATGTGGAAAAAATCATTGTCTTTGATTCAAATTTTGCAAAAATGAATCGATCATAACTAGAATTGGAACAGTTAGTTAGTTGTTGATTACGAAATGTAATATATGTAGTTTAGTGTATTAAAGAGCATAATCTTTGGCCTGGCGAGCGCAGTGAGTACAAAAATTCCTTTTTGAAGACTGACGTTAGTTTTGCTAAATAAATCAGTTTTCATAATAATAAATATTAGGAGTATCATTTTTTTGGAAACTAGCTTCACTCGTCAAGTTATTATTTCCCAAATACGTAAAAACAATGCATTTCATAACTGAATACAAAAACAGCGATTCTTTTAGAAAATTTAATTTAATGATTGCCATTTGCTCGGGCTTGGATACACCTTGTGCAAAAATAAAACGTATAAAAGCCCTCCTCCCATGAAATAATTAGACCTCACAGCAATCCATTCACTCAGTCAAAATCGAGACAGATATACATATATAGAAAGACACAGTCTGCAATTATAATGAGGCCAACTCGTAAAACACCTTTATTGGATGCCGAATTATACATGAAAAGGTTTTTGTTAATGAGAACAACACACAGAGAGACGAAGACGACGACGACGATGATGAAACCGGATACGCGAAATGATGTTGAAGAAGCCGTCATTCACAAAGTATTGATTATATACATATATATGGAGACAACAACGAGATGACTACGGTTTCGTTCTGTCTTGCCTTCAGCTATCAAACAGACGACGAGAAAACTGTTGGACATTGACTGATATGAGCAAGGTAGTGCCTGTGACAAGATAGATAACGCTTCACACATTCATCATTCATTTAGTTTATATATATGGGGAGCATACATACGTATACATATATATATATATAAGAAGAGGAAACTTTTGATATTTCTAGAAAGACCCGTCCATTTTTATTATTCCAACTTAAAAAACAACCAAACAGTTATATATGCATGGTGGAAAACATCCACAACAGAAATTTCACGTATAAGGCAATTACAGTTTAATTTCGTATTTATATTTTTGATATTTTTATTTATTTTTATTTTTTTCATAAAGAATTTCATATTCTAAAACAATTACATGGCTTTGTGTGTGGGTTTTGTTGTATTCTTCTTATATACAAAAATTATTATTTCTAATCTAATGCCATTTATGCCTTTTAGCATTCCATCTCAAAAGAAAACTGGAAAAACATTCAAAGAAAAATAATTGAATGAGAAATATTCATATATAAATATGAAATGCTGATTACAAAACTATATATCTTTCCATTTTATTATAATTTTAAATATAAAGTCAAAAACAATTACGGTTTAAATAGATTGAAGGAAAAATTAGGAGGAAGGGAAACTACGTATATTATATATTATACGTACGTATATTTTTTAAACTTGTAATTATGAAAGTGGATAATAAATTTCAAAACAATACTGTACTGTCTCGAAAAATAATGAGACCATCTGTCTGTAATTGATGGAATTAGTCGTCCATGGCCGGCCAATGTAAGGTATATTATAGAATGAAATGCATATACAATAAAATGAAAATGTTCTTATAGTTATACGTTATTTTATTTAACAAATAATTACGGTAAATTTGCAACTGATGTTAAAATCGTTTGGAACAATGAAAACTGTACTTTTATTACTAGAGGAGAGTGGGCTGTTTGATTGATGGCTCAAGATTTTTGCCAAAAAGTGAATATAAATACAACACATCAGAATCTGTTAACCCTAATTAATGTTCTGTTGTGGATTTTCTTTGATTGCATTGTTAATAATATGAAGGTAGATTAGATTTGACAAATCAATGAACAAAATACCTATATGCGTAAACAAATATTACCTATTATGGTTTTGTCGATTAAATTTTAATGCCAGTTACACTCGAAACACATGCATATACCTACACACAATTCCCCTGTAACAGTTTATATTCAAACTATATGTGTGTATACGATACATACATACATATATATTTATTTGGCTTGTCATTTAGTACAATTTAATAAACAATACAATTTTCTACATGATAGATCAAACTGTGTATGTCTAATAAGCTAATTATAAAGCAAATCACTGGAAATAAACACACAATTTTCAGTACCGCCGTGTTTCATTATTTATATTATAAAATAAAATCAAATTATTTCATATACAAAGACAATACAAATATTGTTTTGTTTGATTAATTGTAAAATTTCAAATTGTACGGTTTTATGCTTAAATAACTGGAAGAGAAAAATAATATCAGTAGGTACATATTATTTACAAATATATAAATAAATCTTATTTTTTTTTGAAAATGTGTTAATCTAACAAACGTTAAGCTAAAATTCGATTTAATGTCATTAAATAACGGTTTTTGAATTTATAAAGTGACAGAGCATTAAAAAGACGAACGATCTGACAGTTGGTGAAGATTGGCAGAGGCAGATGTTGGTGTGGGTGCTTTACAACTCTTGTATATGTTTGAATGAGTGTGTGTGTGTGTTGATGATGATGATGACGGTACCGAAAGAGGTGACTTTAATAGGCACCCACCCATGGGGCATCAGGAGGGAGAGACGAAGAAGGAAGCACCACCGGTCTTAAAACTGTCACACTTAATGGCATCTATCCATCAAGTCATTCAATCACCATCACGTGTAATATAAATGACTCACTATACATATATATATTTGAACGGACATTCGACAATTGTTTCCATCATCGATAATAGACTTTTGGCTACTATATGCAGCTGTATTATTGATATTATAGTTTTGAAAAAGCTCACACAACACACACTTTTCATCACTTAGTATGGGGTAAATGGTGGACACATGGACACATTATTCACACACCGGGTTATGAACTTTTTATGGGTACGCGATTGATGGTATACAATACATCACTGTGACATTTTGATGACAATCGTCTACCGGTGTTATAATACGGAAAAAGAATGAAATTTTCACTGCGATTTTTATATGCACGATTTTATTGCACTGAAAAATCAATTATTTTGACCTTTTGGACAATTATTCATAATTTACGCCAAAAAGATAATGTCCTATTTTAGATTTTTATTATAGATCTTGTGCGTCGTCTTAGTCTTAGTGGAAGATTGTGAAACTATCGATAAATATGGCAAAAACAAAGTTTTGTTAATGTAGAGAGCACGTAAATATACGCACGATTTAAAATTTACTTCTTTAATAATTATTTTTCATTTCGTTTTGGAAAAAGTGCAGCTTCTAGAACGTGCAGACGTCAAAATGATCGCTTGCCTGAAGGCGTCGCGTTTTTCCATTAATTATTTTGACGATTCGATGCCGAAAGCCAAATTATATTAAATACGTTTGATGTGGCATCATACAAGTGAATGGTTTGTGTATTGTTGTAAATGGTGTTTGTACCAAAAAGGTATGGTTTTCATGTACAAACATGTACGCGTATGATATTTCAAAGACAGTGTATATATGTATATGCATAGTTCAGATATGACGGTTATTAAAATATTGTTCAAAGACTGTTAAAATCATACACACATCTTACATACATAGATATAGCAATAAGAGAAGAGATCCGCTAGTGATTTGCGGGCTTGTATGAGAGAATATCAATATAATAAAGAGAAAGAAGGGCAGACAGGCAAGCACAATGTAAGCAAGCCGCACACAACACAACAACAACAACAACACTATATATATATCGATGATGAAGCCATCAACAGATTGCTCTCCATCTCGCTCGAAACACACAAAGACTATCCCGGCGGGCACTGTTCAGTTATTTTTGACCTGTCATTAATAAATTGGGGTGGATTAACATTTTAGAGGAGACGCGAACGTTATGGATGCTATTTACTGTCCTCCGGCTATCCTATATCTGCTCCAGATAGATCTGTGTATAATGTTGTTTGCTTTTATGCACGAATATATATATATGTATATAACCTTTTCATGTTTCCGTATTGGCACAAACACGTATTAATAAACCTACAGTCTCTCTCTTATGTTCATCTGACAGTTGGTTAATTTGAATAATATACAGGGGAAAAAATTGAACAGGAAAAATCAAAAACAGGCTAGCCACAGTCCCTTAATGTTGTTTTTTCATTTTTCCTCTTTGTGCGGTGGCAGTGGTGGTGGTGTGCTGGTGTGTGGCTTTATTTCCTCTCCAGTGTTTCGTTTTGACCCGTCATCTTTATATCGGGTGGTTTTTTTTCCGGGGGACGAGTTGTTAAATGTCAGAATATAGAGAAAAGAGAAGAGATATGATGGGAACTGGTAGCGTAATAATGTTCGCTGACACTTGTCATTCGAGGTCGGTCCATATAATAGAGAAAAGTTTTGTTTTAGAGAGACCCGTACATGACATCGCAATCGTCTTTCCGCAAACAATGAGTTTATGACAGACAGACAGGCTGTGTGCTAGCAGAAAAGCAAGCAATACTGCTGCTGATGTTGATGATGTTGTGTGTAACTCGCTCAGAAATGTGTGTGTGTGTGGTTCAACTTTTCGTTCACATCAAAATCATATATATAAAAATAACATTTTATAAATTAAACTCTCGTACAAATTTACGTTTTTTTTTTTTGGTTGTATGAAATTTTGTCTGTAGTTTTGCGTAAAAATTTTCATACAGTGCCTTTCTTTATGAGCTTATATATTGATGTGAATGTAAGACCAACAGGTGTTTGTTATTCAAAGATGAATAACCCTTGTATACATATATGTATGTATGTGTATACGAGTACAATGAAAAATCACTGGAAAAGTCGATACATACACCAGTTTACACATACATACACAACATCTTTCAGGACTTTAACTGCAAGTAGAATTATAGTGAAAAGGATTTTATATTTTGCTGTTGAAGTCCAGTTGAAAACACGTACAAAGCTGTGTTCAATGTTTAATTAAGATGGTTTTGTTGAAATCGTTGGTTATTTTTCAACGATTACGTTCGGATGTTCAAAAAATTTTATTAACTTTTACTCTTCATAAAAATAAAACTTACACCGTTGAAAAACCATCGTCAATTAGTTAATAAAAACCATCAAACAATAGCTTTCTATTTGGAGGAAGAAAAAAAAATTCATTGTCAAAGCGGACAATTTAGCGAACATTTTCCGGGTACAATTCTAACAAAAATGCTTCACTATTTATCTTTCTACAACTTTCCATCATTGTCGGCAGAACCTTTGATGTATTTTAAAGGCATACCATTCCGAATTCCCCTTTATAATATATATGTATATAACCGTACAGTCCATCATAGTTATTACTCGAAGAATAGCATATTATTATTATTATCGTATACATATAAATGAATGATTTGTGATTGCAAGAATAAAATGATTTGAATTTATACTTATAACCTGTCATATATAAGTTCATCTCTTTTCATTTGGCATGATGGCAATGACTTTGCAAAGAAGTCATCTGCATTGGATTATTGTTATACAAGAGTGTTATATAGATGAAGAACTGAATGCTTTCGTCAAACATTATTGGATAAATATCTTTCATTCAGTCTTGATCTAATTTTAATTATGATCAAAACGTCCACAACAATAGAATTTGTAGAGTAAATTTTTTCTTCATAGAATACATTTTTCGGTTGTTGTGCTGTTGTTGATGATGTTGATGATGGCTATTATATGTGACATGTCCAACAACAACAACAACAACAGATTTTGTGTGTGGAAACCATTATCGACAAGCAGGAACAGAATCTGTCATGTGATGGCCGTTGAAGGCAACTAAAATACACTATAACCAGTGAGTGAATGCATTGGTTCGCGAATTTCTTATACAAGACGTATTATATATAGATGTATAAAATTGAGAAAAAGAGAGAGAAAGAGAGAAGCAAGTGCACATGACAGGATCTGTGTGCATTGAAATCATGTCCACTTACACAAAATTCCAATGCTGTGTGGATAACATCTTCTCAATAATTAGACTTTAACGGAAATCTTTATAATATATACTTTGTAAAATATAAGTGGTCCTCTGAGATCGTAAATGT
This sequence comes from Oryzaephilus surinamensis, assembly GCA_004796505.1. NCBI lineage: Eukaryota > Metazoa > Arthropoda > Insecta > Coleoptera > Silvanidae > Oryzaephilus > Oryzaephilus surinamensis. The sequence goes on from SSSI01002232.1 coordinate 20,001, forward strand.
CATCATTATGAATAGAAATGCAGAGCTAATGGCTAGTTCTAGGTTTGGGCTGGGTTAAAAGAGTAATTAAGAATTGTTTCTACAAACTGAGTGCTTTTTAGACAGATTAGATATCATTTAAAATTGTTTCCTATCCCTTAACATCTGCCTTCTTATTATTTACATTTTTTGTTGGTTTAAAAAAGATCATAAATAATTTTTATTGCATCAGAGGCATTTTTATATTTTACAAACTATAGTGTCGGGATAACCAACTTACCACTTTGTTAAAAAATATCAAAAAGAGGTTCAAAACACAGTGGATTAGTTGAAAACATGTCAATCGTTGTTATTTATCCTACTGTATGCTTATAGAAAGTATAAATCGAAATTTTCTTCTATAATTAAACTTTAACGGAAATCTTTATAATATAGTTTGTAAAATATAAGCTTTCTTCTGAGATTGTAAATGTCATCATTATAAATAGAAATGGGGTGTGTATTATTTACATTTTTCTATCGGTTTAAAGAAGGTCATAAATAACGTTTAGTGCATCAGAGGCATTCTTATATTTTACAAACTATAGCGCCAGGGTAACGTACTTAGCACTTTGTTAACCAAAAAATATCGAAAGAGGTGTAAAAACAGAGTGTAGATGAAAACTTGTCAAACCATTGTTATTTATACTACTGTATGTTTATAGAAAGTATAAATCAAAATTTTCTATTAGCATGTTTAAATTTAAATGCAACATGGGTTGTCCATCATGGTCCCATTTAAATAAACTGTCCAATACAGCAATTGACAGACTTGTGTGTCATAAACAATTATTTATTGCTTGCCTTGTATTATAATGTTGTTGTTTGTGTGAGTGTGTGTGTGTACGTTTTGTTGATGTATTGTGCATATTTTATTGTTAATTTACTATTGTAAAATTGACTTTTAAATAAATTTTTTACACCTTACCTTTATACATAATAAAGTATAAACAAACAATATATTAATGACTGTATAATTTTTATGGTAGCGTGTTGCATTATTTAATTAAAACAGTATTAAATAAACAAGAAATAAAATTATAATGCGTAAATAGGTAGTATTTGCTTGATTGTGAAAGATAAATTAGGCAAAAATATTGATTTAATGCACTTGTCATCACAGTATCTGTTTAATAATTTATAAATAGTGTAATTTTTAGTTAAAATAAAAATTGACGACAGTATTTCTATCTAATAAATATTTATGAAATACCCACAATTCAAATACCATGAAATATACTTTGTATTATATAGATGTAATTTTCTATGTAATCTTGAATGAATGTTTATTTATAGATTATTAATCAATTAAAAAACTGCAATTTGGATTTTCTATACTTGTGTGTAAAAACGTAATTTTTTTTGTCACAATCGAATTTAATGAATTGAATTGACTACATTAAATCGTTGAGGGCAATGAAAATGGTCCAATATATCAAAATGTTGTGTGTATGTTTAAAAATAAACACACTCTCTCACTTTATATTGGAGCTACAATATAATTTGACAAACATATACACATAAAATCTATTGAAAATGTTTTGTTATATAAACCGAAAACAACAAATCAAAAGTATCAAATAGTTTTATCCGGAAAATGGTGGTAAATAACCACGTAATTTCAATAAAAAGGAAATGTAAAAGTTGAAATTTACAACCCTGAAATCTTTGCACTTGGCTACACCCGACTAATCATCATCATCATCCATTGGTACAAAACTATTAATAAATAACCTAAACCGTTTCATGCATTCAAATTCAGTACCAAGTTTTCATGCCAGTATTGTAATTACATATTTTGACAAAAGAGACAAAATAGGGAAAAGTTTTATTTAAATTTTTTTTAAAAAGAATTTTCATTCTATATACTGTACAATATAAATGACATATAATATAAAGTTATTGGGGGGAAGTTTCAATTTTTATGGGAATAATAACAAAAATATAACAGTGAAAATGCTATATTATATACGAACATACGAGACTTCAATCAAAAGCAACAACGAGTGATATTGACTTAGCTAATATTTATGGGCAATTCGGCATCGTTTCACAGGGCACCAATATTGGTTTGATAACCATTCAGTCATATATCAAACTAATGTCCCATTATTGCACTGTCGGCGGAAATGGCACACCGACCCCCCTACGATACCCACATTTATATGTGGATATTTTATATATATATATTTTAATGGAAATGGTTATGTGAGTGAAAAGCGCACTATTATTATTTCTTTTCTCGAAACAAATATATTTTATTTAAAAATTATTTCTTTAAAATTATGATTGCATATAAATGTTGACAATAATAGGTGGTATAAAAAAATTTTTATGCGACCGTAATGACCTTTTATTGTAAGTTTTTTATTTGTATTGTTGTAAATGTCGTTATAATAATATTAAAAGCATTTCACTATATATAATATTATTTCTTTTGTATTTGATTGTGAAATTATTGATAAAATTATAATAAATGATTATTTAGATGACATTTCCTACATTATCATTTGAAGAGAAGTTTCCAGTGAAATGTGATAAGTTGACAAGATGATTTTCTATATACATATCTACCACTATATATACATATATATATGGTGCAAAAAACGTCCATCACTGTCTCATCTTTAACTATCTTTGTTTTAAGTGACATACCGAGTGACAGCTTTGTCAAGTAAAACAGACTGTGGAATTTTAATTCATTTCCAATATACTCTATCATTTAATTGAAATGCGTTTCAAACCCTTTTTCTTATCATTTATTAACAAACTTTTAAATGAATTTTGTACAATTCAGGAAGGGTGGTGTATTTCCACGTTTTTTTTTTATAAGAAATATTGATAGACAGCGAAACCAAGCAATCTTCACATATATCGGGGCATGGATGTGGGGGCAGCGGGGGCAGCAGCACAACCCGCTGCCCTGATTTATGTGATTCCGGAATCATGGCTCTCGTCTAAGCGCATATAGCGCGCTGATATTTATTTTATACATCTGTTCCCCTTGACATAATGTCCCTCTATATATCGCGTGCATGCTTTTAAGAGTGAAGGCTGTTAAACGAGACTGAGACCGAAGTCATAGCAGTCAAAATGTAGTACGGACAAAGATGGCTATACTCGTATTGGGGTGGTAAGATGCCATTCACAAAAGATCTACGAGTATGAGTTTGTTGTATATAGTGTGCAATGCCAAAAACGGGCGCACTTTATTGCACCCCTAAACTCGGAAGTATTTTTTTTTGTTGGTGTTGGCGATTGATTGACTTTTGAGGCAAAATTATTGTAAGAATGACACGTCTTGTGAATTATATATAGGTGGACCATACCACACTCACAATTTACCATCGACAGACATAAATCACTCGACTAGAGCGATTCATCAGACTTCTATATATGTATGTTTGTTGGAAGTAGTATTTTTCTTTTTTTTGCTACATACAGTATTTTCCTCTCTCGTAGTCGTCGTCGTCGTCGTCGTTGTCGTCCCCAAAAAAAAGAACGAACCTTTCAAATCTCGACGCCAATATTTTACAAGTTTTTGACAAGTCCGATGGCTTTTCCATCCCTCGACTATAGTACTAACACACCTGTGCAGTTCACAAGGGCCATTCGCAGTAGAAGACGACAATTTCTTACACATTTGAGGCAGTTTTTAGAAATCAAATCTTGCTAATTTAAATATTACTCCACAGACTAATTATCCGTTCATATGTTCCAAAATAATTATCCTTCTGGAAGCCTAATTGACATACGCATACGCGTCCTAATTTTGCATCACTTTTATATAAATAATGGCACTGTTTTTGATGATTAACTTAGATTTATGGCCACGATATTAACAATAATTGTTTACCAGTCAAAAACGTAGAATTCGCTCAATTTTGATAGTTTGATGCCATGATTCTATTTCTGGTCTCCAACATATAAGAACACACAGTTTATATAAGTTTCTTCTGTCGTATATTACAACAGCCACGTGTTCGCAATGAATCAATCACACACACGCACAACAAAACTACTATTTTTTCATTTGTTGGATCAAAGAGACGACGCTCCTTATATATTATTTGATTGACGACGAACGTATGGTAATTTCATTTAAAATTGGAGACAATTGTATAATTTATTAATTTTTGACCGAATAAAATATTTTGTAAAAAAAGTTTTTCCTTTATAAAATATATATATGTATATGTACATATATTAGATGGGAAAAAGTGGTATTGCGACGATATAGAGACTATATAGAGGGTTTTCATATGGGCCATTTGTTGGGTAATTGCGTCATTTGAATGCTGATATCCGCAATACACGTATTGGTGCCCGTCCAAATGGCACACATACACACCCATATACAGTATATGGGGTGGTTTTTGTTTCGATGGTCCCTGTATTTGTTTAGGATTACCAGACGTTTTGTTTATACAATATATGTATGTATATATGTATATATTGACGAGATATACCTACCTGGAAACTGTTAACCTTCAACAATAAGCACAGAGTGGTATAATAAAATGTATAGAAGAATACAACACCCCCTATACAACAACCCGACCACTACAGGTGGATGATGACGATATTGGAGGGCGAATCTTATTGGAATTTTTCAATTTTCCCAATGCATTTTACTAAAACCACAAACTCGTATATTTATTTATACATATGTATATACATATATTGAAAACTTCAATCTGGAGCCAAAAAACTAGTGACTTCATTAAAATAATTAAATACAGCATTTTTCTCTTTATTTTTTTGACGAATTGTGGATGTCAGACGTCATGACTAGCGAACTAGTTGATTGATAGATTGTCCATCATAATGGTAGTGCAGATCCATCCATCTCTGTGACTGTTTTTTGTCTGTCATTTTATGCCAGGTAGAATGGAATTTCATCAACAACAAAAAAGTACCACATTGTGGTTACAAAATTGTTTTTTATTTAGTTATTTGTCTATATTTATGGCAAAAGTGTTAGTACACTTCAATCTCATTCGGATGATGATAGTTGAAGTGCATGGATAATGGTCATGGGATAAAAGAAAAGTGGTTTGGGACGTTTAGATTGTTGGTAGTTGTGTGTTTTATATAATGAAGAGTAGAATGGAACATTTTGCAATGGGTTGTGTATTGTGGCTACTGTAAAACTACATAGATGGACTTCAATAAGACAAAGTGCTAGTTTCACTAAACATTTTATAGGGATTTTTTTACACAAAGTTGCTAGTATTCTTGTTTTAAACAAGTAGTGTTTTTCTGTTTTGTAGGTTAGAAAAAATTGACGTTTATCTCGCGTTTATAGTAAATAGTTAATTTATTAAGTTGGTATTAATGCGTATACTTAGAAATGTGTCCCAAACAAGCCAACTCTGATAATTAGTATTCTTTTAAACAAATACATAGTGTTTTTATGTTTTGTAGCTTAGATTATAGTAAGTTGTTAATTTATTAAGTTGGTATTAGTATGTACACTCAGAAAAGTGTCTCAACAAGTCAATAAGTGTTAATTAGTTTTTATAAACATTAAAACATATTAAAATAATTGATTTTAACAATCATAATATAAAATCTCTTTCATCTAAGTTGGTAGTTTATTGAAGACGACCGCCCAGAGCGTCAAATCAAAACCATTAAAACGAATACGACAATTTTTCCTTCAAATAATATACATAAAAAGTACAAGTGATATTTTTTTGTTTATCTTCAAACATGTCCACATATATTCATCCGTTAAAGTATAGAAGACGTTAATTAAGTATCCAGGTGGTGCTTTACCATCCATAAAACGTCATAAAGTATTACTTTGCATGTTCATATAATATGCACAATACAAGACAGTCGTACCCGTCACATAAACAAGACATCTCTCGTATTTATTTTTACAGTTTTGCAACATATAAAACCGGGTACATAAACTTCTCTCTCCACTTATATGTGTATGAGTGTATAAATAGTGTTTAACTTGTCTTTAAGTGTCTATAAAGCATCGGATTATATGGTGGTAGTGGGTTTATTATTATTTTTTATATATACATATATATATGTATATGTATGCTAAGTTTGCAGCAGCTATCATCTAAATTCATTAAACATTAAACGTGAAATCTTTTAAAAAATTTTCTAAGTATTTACGAGTAAATATATCTTGAAGATTTTTTGGTAAGGATGGTTTAAAGTTACCTTACATGTCGTGTCTTGTGTATGTCAGATTAAAGTGACGTGATATGGTCGACCGCCCGCAACTTGTTCATCATAATATATACAAGAAACAAGAACCAAAGGAAATTTATTACCGTATTGCTAATTTGTTTAATTGTTATTCGAAATGAAGATGAAAAATATCATAGAAAGGACTGAAAGAAATGCCGATAAATCTGCTTAGATAAACACAGACTCTCTCTCTAATTTCATATATTATTATGTACAAAAGAGAGGCACGACAATAAAGTTAAAAGAGACACGATTGATGAGTCCTTCTCTTCTCTCTCCACTCTTCCAACAAGTTTTCCATGGAATTTATTATTTATAGATTTGTTTATCCCGACAACTTTCATATTCTTTATCATATAATATCATTAATATGTCACTTGGTATTGCTGATTTCACGAAAAAAGACAAGACTTATGTTGATGTTTCCAACTCTTGTATATTATACGTTTGGCCATATATCAAAACCCACATATAATAATTTTAAACAAAGACCGATTGCGTCAACGAACTCTCTTATTATTATACTCTACACATGGAAACATTCATTATTAATAATAGATATAGAGAGTGATGTGTTAGTAAATGTATGTGTGTGTGTGTGGAGATGATGCGATTGTCTTCTGTCACACACTGTGTTGTCAAAGTCAACTGTGGGGATATGGTGTATGTTACTCGTCGCGCCCACTACACACCAACCAACTGTGATGGCAAATTAATTAAGCCTCAGCCGGAATCATTTAGTGAATCAAAACACGTTTTTCTACATGAACAATAACGCATCAACGTGTTAACTAACGGATATTTTCGTATATTTATATAAATGTTTGGCTACTACATATTTCATATGAAAAAAAAAAATACATATTCCAAATTAGCTGGATGGTTAGCGAAAAGATATGCTGATATCGAGAGTGTACCTTATACGTGTAGTCTTTTAATAAATTAAACAAGAATGACCGAGTTGGCCTTCAAATTGTCTAGAAATGCACAATATCAGTGATCTTGTGGTCAACTGGCTCTGCACACCCATTTGCTGCCGTTGCTGCTGCTCTGCTGCAAGACAAGTATTACACTTGCCGGATACACTATACGTTAAATATATGCAAATTGACATAAATGACTTACTAAATGGCATAAGTGGACTATTATAAACGATAAATAAACTATCGCTTTATATATATATGTTTATAATGGTTAAAGAAAAGCCTGTTTTAATTGAAATAGACGGTAAAACTGGGCGAAAATTGCTTTGTTGCTATTTTATAGCCTGTGGAACTGTATTTATGGGCTTAAAGGGGGCATTTGATCGGCTGGGAAGTTAAGTCGATATTAAAACTGGCTGTACAAAGAAAAAACAATTCACACACAAACTCTGTATTATGGTTTAGTTGGTGATTGATTCAAATTTGAACATATTCTAAGAAATATTCCCAAAAAAAAATAAATAGTTAATGATTTTTTATTCAGAAATTGATTGCAAAAAAAATCAAAAACAAAAATAAATTCTATCCTGTTAAGGAAATTCTTAATCTCCGCTGTAGTGCCTTCGTCCCTTTCGCCCCCATTTAATTTCACTCGTCCATCAGGTATATATAAAATGCGAGACGTATATATAATATACGAGTAGAGAGAAACACACACAGTAATCTTTTTTTTATATCGACAAAACGTCATGTGCGATGGACATATCATCAAAAATGTCGGATTTTCATCGGGAGACATAAAGTTTCTTTCGCTCACGTTCTTTTTGAAATTGATTGACAGGTTATTTAAGTTACTTAAACGTCTTTTGCTTTCAGACCATAACGAATTTATAAGTGTACTACATCAAAATAACTAACCAACAACAAGCAGAAAGGGATTAAAAAAAGTACCTATATGTATACGTATTATTAAATGTAAAATAAAATACCCATCTCATGTACATTGCAATTTTATCGATAATAATTTTAATTCATATAGTAATTTTATGTGCAATTTTATTTGGCACGAATTTATTTTTAGATTTTATCTGCTTCTATTCCGAAAACATATATTAGTGTACAACATATATGATGTGCACTTAATGTGACTACTGCTGGAATAAAATATATACGTTTAAGACAATTTTAAATTCGTCTAGTAGCACTTTTATACCTACAACAACGATATAATTACATTTGCATTTGTCAACAATAACTTTTGTGCATTAAGTAAGATGCATCTGTTAGACAGTTTTTCAAGCGAAAAAGAAATTAAATTTCTCTCTCTCTCTCCTTCCTTCTTCTTCTACATGCACTTGTGTGTGTGAGTCTGTTAAGAGGAGACAAAAAAAAACGACGATGAAGAAAGAAAAATATATCTAGTAGTTGGAACAAGAGTATGTTTCCAGGGACTGATTTCGGGTATTATAATGCGATGATATGTATTATAATAGTTAGCGCGGAGAAGCCATGAAGAAGACACTCACATAACAAGAAGAGAAGAACTAGATGCCGCTTGCCGTTGACAGTTTATCACGTGAGACGCGAGGCATATATAACAATGTACAATCTGGAGAAGACGCGAAACTTCTCCCAAAGACATTCGCCTCGGCTTGTGGGTGGGTTGGTGGTGGTGGTGGTGGTGATGCTATGATGTTGTGATGGTATGGAGTGAAGTTGTATATGGAAGAGGAAGGAGGAGGTTGTGTATTATACTGATATGTGGCTCCAGAGAGTGCCCTTGGCGACGACCAATGCCGCTCCGGCCACGTCTGCAAGCTGTCCACATAAATCTGTCATCGACTGACATCTACACCGCGTGCACCCCACTTACACTTCTCTCCTAATAGTGTACGGATGCTGGATATCTCTTCGAGAGAGAGTATTTCAACAGAAACAACAGCTAAACTGTTTCTTAATGCATGTGTTAGTGTATGTGTGTGTGTATATATATCTATGGCTCTTCTTATATCTACCAACTATTTATACACGTATATAGAAGACAGCCACTCTGTTTTCTTCTCTATGTCTTCCGTCATGTTCCACCTTTTTACAAACAATGATAACTGACTGACAAATTTACTCTAAATCACATCTTATTGTTTCATCATTGTCTCCACAGTTTACCTTCGATTTCAACAAGTATCTTTTTTATTCTTTCTACAGTTTTATGTTTGTATAGTAAATATATATATGTATATGTCATTTAACTTAAACCAAGTCTTCTTCAAAAACACTTCCATTTATAAACCTAATAATAAAAACTACTCAAATATTATATGTATGTATATTGCTTCACTTGACTGATCGTTTCTATATTATAACCAGGCTCGTAAATGTACTCATAAACAACATAATTTTATAGTGTTTATTGGTGAACTAATATAAGTGATTTTTATTTGGTCGGTTAAATGTTTTTTCTGTTTTATTTTAAAATTCAATGCTCTCCCATAATATACATTATTTCGACAACACGACAGGTTTATTATTGACTCAGTCATTCGCAAAATGGCCAACATATATACACAGACACACACATACACACACACAAAATACAACTTAATAAATCAGTTTGAATACCGGTTTTTTCAAAATAACTCTATAAATCACCTAAACAGAGTCTAACCATTTTATCGAATTTATTTGATTTTTATATACAAAAATATTCTTTTAGGTAATAATCATCAAAATAATAATGATAATGTTTTAATGTTAGAACCGGTTTCCGATTTAGCTACTAGACTTTGTCGAAAAGAATCATTTACATATATTTTGGGCTACTTGAAATTTATATGCTATGAAAAATTTTTCTTTGATGGCGAAATTAAAGTGTATGGAGATTCTTTTTGATGGGTGAAAGGTGGTGTTGGTGGATACGTAATCTAAAGTGGTATGGCGTCGATATGTTCACTTTATTCACTATAGCAATATCCACGTTTTTGAACATTACCTGAACCTATAAAAAATCCAGTTCTATATAGAAACAGGCGATCTGTATGCTGGCGGAATCCAAGATAGCTGAGATACAATCGCTCCAGTAAGGGAATATATTTGCGGGTGGAACAATATATCGGCTTAATGTAAAGTAAATGAGGCTCCCGCCCGATAAAGAAAAAACCCTTCTTCCAATCCAGCTTCTCCTTTTTCTTCTGCTTTCGGAAACAACCTTCGAAAGGATAATTTTGCAATTCTTTAGAATCGGCTAATTATTTTTTTGGAATAATAAATGTCAAAAAACCAAAAACCAATTAAAACCAGGTTTCTGTTTGGTAAAGGGAAATGAAGAAGTCGAAGTAAAATCACAACATCACCACAAAACGTCTAATTACACATAGCAAAGTGCTTTCTCTCTCTCGGTTAGAGGCTCATAAAACTGAGATAATCAGACGGGTAGGTACAAACACGTCTAATAGAACGACACCGCATAGAAGGAATCTCCAGACACCTGTCTGTTCATTCGGCGACAATGTGTATGTGTTATATATACCTTCACTATATACAAATATATATGTATACTAACTACTACCTACTCAACCGAGTCTCTCTCGTACTTGGCACGATTACCAACTATAAACTACACTTAAACCCTCTACAGACTAAATACCGCGCCCGTATAAGGGAAGCCCTTATTATACACGTTGAACTTTTCTCTCGCCGATGTAAATTTTACTGTATAATAAAGAAACGGGTGGAGGAAAAGAACGGGAACGATACTCTACTGCTATATAGCTGCAGCTATATAGCTAGTAGTCTCTTTGAAATAATAAAAATACGAAACATTTGTGAATTTCATTTCGTGCATTGTTTCTGGCAATATGCCATCTACATACACACCAAGAGATGCACACACGTATATGTATATGTATACACTGTTCCTCCACTTTATTTACACAATCCTTCTTTTCATTTTACAATTTTTATATAGAAATTGCATTTTTCACCTCTATCAATAATGAATTTAGAAAAAAAAACAACAACATCGGTTTTGGCAAATTTTTTGATGCAATTCACAAATCACAATAATAGTACGTAGTTACAAAATACCGTTTTTTTTTTTATGCCACATCTCTGGTTTGTGAGGAAATTGTAATCACACACAAACTACCACAGCATATAAACGTTTTTGACGTGTGACAGTGTTGGAATTACAAATGTATGTAGTAGTGTGTTCTATGTATATGTATAGTTGAGCTTCATCATATATATGCACGTATATGTGTACAAAAGTCAGAGGCAGGCATGGCCAATCTGCGGTAAATCAATCCAAAATGAAGCATTGTTTGATGGCAATGGCTATATAAATTATGAGATCATTTCACTGGAATCTACTGATATTCATACAGGTGTATGACATTTATCATGTTCCAACATTGTATTATATGAATTCTGCATTTACTTGTGTGCTTGTATACATACATATGTGTATAATACACTGATGTATGTGTGCATTTGGTCATTTCGAACGTTCGCGTTTTTTTTTTTTGTCGTTTGAATTTTATGGTTAATTTTACAAGTATTCGATAAAGTGTGTGCAAAATCACATCAATATCAACACTGATGATTTGAATTTGTTAGAATTTATCATATATACGTCTTTTTTTGGTAAAACGTGTTCCAATATTGAGTTTTACAACAATATGTAGTTAGTCAGAAGGCGGTTGGGTTCGGTGGTGTGAGAAAAAGACGCCATTCTCCCTATTGTCCCATAAACACATCTCTTGCCCAGATTGAGTGGCGTCGCTTTGTACAAGACAACGACACGACTATAGGATGGCCGTATGGCAGAATGTGGTGTGGTGGAAAGAGAGCACGTGTGGTTCAAGTTATCCGCGAGTCGGTGTGACATTTTTACTGTAAAAGTTGTTATTGATGGCCGGCCGTCTCCGAGACAATCACGTCGAGAGAGTTGGTACTGCTGCTGCTGGCTGCCTGCTTTTGCCTTGCTACTGCTGTTGCCTGCCTCTCTCTGTTATATTTGCTACTGCCTTTATACTGTTGTATGCTGTACGTTATTACAGATAGGCGACATAGATCTCTGCGGGGCGGAAACCTTCACCATAACTCCACACCACCACCGCTTCAACTAATAATAAAGACCTCTGCTGCACACGCGGTCGCTTTTCATCCCCCTGGTGACACTAATGTTTCTAAGTATTTTATCAGTTTTATTGTTCTTCTCTCTTCTCTTCACACACACATACACACAGATACAGATAGACACACACGTTTTGCTTCATACAGACAAAAATAATTTCAAACTGGACACCAGCCAATAATTCATCTGTTGAGAAAATTAATAATCATCACAACTTCCATTCCTATTGAAGTTATCTAAAAAAATTTGTCTACATACACCTAATGACGAGTTTTTTTTTCTGAAATTTCTTTGAACCTTGACTTGATTTCTGGACAGAGTAATCATTCAATCAATTATAAATTTGTAAAACATTTTGTGTCAAGTTTAAGTTTCTAATTAGACTACTTAGTTAATTACGATTCATTAACTGTCTGTTTTTATGAATAACAATTTTTCGTATACACCTAAAGGCTCGTTAAGAAAATTATATATATGTTTATACATGCCTAAATTGTGCCCAATTAAGAACTTGTTGCACGACAATACACCCAAAAATAACTTACCATCATCATCATTGAATACGTGTAAAAGAATGCTTTAACTACAAAAAGCCATCAACACTACACGTTTCACTTTTCAGGCATCAATTAATCAGTTTTTCTAAAGTTATACCCCTGATAATATCGTTCTCTCTTTCTCTCACCATCAGTTCACATATATGAACTTTGGAAAAAAAAACTGAACTGCAATTTGTGATTGGTGTTGTTTCAATTGTTCAGTTTATTTATATTAATATTATAGCGTTTCAGTTATGTATAAGGTGAAATAAATAATTTCCTTTTATTAAAAGTGTATAGTTGAATTTATGATACCCGCACAATTGCATGATAAACTTTATTATGCCCTCAGTATATAATTTTGATAACAATTCTATTATATTATATTAACTGATATATACAGTATTTTTTATTCAAAACTGCAAGTATTAATGAGGGTCAAAGATTATTGTAAAATGTCAACTCGGTGAAATTTTCAATACGAACCCGCATTTTCCCAAACTAGCAAAATATGTATGATATTTCAGAAAGTTGTCTGCAACCGACATTCGAATAGATGAATCTGCAGAGGTCTCAGCTCGTCAACATCATAACAAGAACCTGCTGTTGACTGTCCCTCTGTCCATCACAGACCATCCCTTTAGTCCCATCATCATCATCAAAGTGCGTTCTATATATGGAGGTCTTGTGGGGGCCCTCGGTTGTACGTCACAACCATTCATATACTGACTTTTCAGTTTGCTGGTGTTGTTGGAGGGTGTGTATGGAGGGGTTGTCACTATTTCCAAATACAAAGGGCTTGCCAGCACACAGTAGGACACAGTCAGAGTTTGGTGGTTGTGTGTTGTGTGTTTATGTGGTGTAGGTGGTTGTTTTCTATTCAATGTTATTAATTCAACAACATGACTTTAATGCAAAAAGGTATGATATCTCTTTGATCGTAGATTTAACGGTTTATCATTTGTCGATAAAAATTGTTATTTTCAAACTGTTGACATAATGAAATCGGAAATTCGCCATGTGTCAGTCACTGTTGACTGAAATTAGCTTGAAAATCGCAACGGACATGCCGAGAATGTTCTCTTCTTTCTGTTGCTTCGAGTAAACGCTTGATTATTAAGTCCATCCATGTCTATAAATCTTATTGCTACATTTTTTCCTTCAACTGCTGTATATGTGATGTCATTCCATTTCCTTGCACATCGAATAAATTTAAATACATATATATATATTATATGAAAGTTTAATTTTATCAAAAATGTAAACAAAGAAAAAAATATTTTTACCTGCCCATTAAATATTTTTTGACTACACAGGTATATACATTATAAAGCAGATAATAACCTGAAGAAAGATTGACAGTTTAGATTAATGTTTTTACGACGATCGACACCTTTTTTTCTATGCCAAGGCTCTTTTAATTGATCTTCGAATGTCACATGGACTCTTTTTAATGGATTTGAAGAAGGAAAGGTGGCGCCGTATAAATTAATTTAATAGTCCAATACTAACTAGTCCACATTTATCTATCTTATATGTATATAGTATATAGTTTATGTCCAATCAATATCAAATTATTATAAACAAAGAGTGGATTTGTTCGTTTTATTGCATATAACCCTTATCTAGTTAGAGTGACATGTTCAGTTGACTTTAAAATGCCCCTAAACTTCATTCCATATGCAATGTTTTTCAAATTGTCTGTTTAAACTGAAAAGTATTTTGTCCCAGAGATCCACCCCCGGCATGTATATGTAACAGACAAACTTTGGTATATTAAAGAACCACGTCTCTCTGTTGACCCTTTAAATTGGACGTTTATTGAAAGTTGTTGTCAAATTTGTATGTAAACGTAGAATATATCTCTAAAAGAAATTCTATATTCAGAATATAAGAAATATTGTACATAACTTGAAAAAAAAGTTACTAATAAAATGAATAATTTGCAATCCTTCATTCTCAATCATTCAGGTTTTTCTGTTTTTTTTTGGGAAAAATGATATGTGCCAAAGTATGGATATGTTTGAATATGTGGACAACATTTGTCAAAAGTTGATATTAAATCCTAAATGGGGTCATATGTCTTTGGAAGAGAAAAGCAGTTCAGAGAATCTTCGGTGGTAGTAATTTAGTGGCACTTATAAATCATGCTCCTTTTCCCGTTTGGCCATTGATTAATGAGACGAAAAGTTTTCAAGTTTCCTTTTCAATGTCCTTTGTCATTTTTTTTCTTATTTCTATCTATTATACACATTTTTCCAACAGTAAAATTATGTCAAATCAATACATAACATAAATTTACCTATCTAGTACCTACCTATATGATGTTAATTTTGCCTTTGCCATTTTGTTGCCATTTGATAAATATAAAAGTAAGACACGTATTTCTGAAAATGGGGTTAGATTGAAGGGTGGATGTAGAGTGCAGGTGACAGTCCGGTGTGTGTCTATGTGTCTGTCTTTTTAAGCTCTCTCCCAAGCATTGATCTGCAGACGGACGGACAGCGGCGCGGTGGTTCACTCCACTGTGATAGTAGTAGTATTGGGGTTGCATGTGGACTGAGGCGGGGGCAGGTGGTGGCGGTGTATGTGTGGGTGGGTGGTAAAGGCGGTCAGGAGAGAGAGGAAGCAGTTTGGTTGAAATGTCACTCGGACAGCGCTGTCACTCTCCTAGACGTCTGGAGCGACAGTTCCAGAACAGAGAGACGCTTATATACACCCTCCACTTCACTCCTTCTTCCACTAACACAAAACTGTGTGTGTGTTGCCTGTATATACCTCTTCCACCCCCCAATCAATAACTACAGACAGAATGCTCGACTGCATCACAATACTCTTGTGTCGCCCTTTCCTTATTTATACAACAATTCGTTTCATTACGCAGTCAATACTGTTTTTCTTTGATAATTATTATGAATATTTCTGACACATGGATGAAATAAATTCTTCTTTCTTTTCCTCGTTTTATTTTTTCCGCCTTCTTTCAGATGCTTTAGCCTGATTGAGCTACTATACTAATAATGGTCTAGTTGTGTTAGTATGTGTGTGGACCCCTGCAGTTGAACAAATGACTTTGTGTCAAAGGGTCGCACGCGTTCAACGTCTTTAAAGACCGTTTACTTGTTTAAACATACATAGTATTATTATTAGGGTGTTTGTATGGCTCAATCATTGTCCTAATCTGCATAATTTTTCCTTCACATTAGCTTGTGTAGTGTTAATTTTTCATTTTTGTTTTTTTGTTTTCTTTTTTTTGTAAGAATGGTTAGACGTCATTGTCCTCTTGATCGCCCTAATATAAAATAGATAAGGGAAACTTTTCAAGGTGTGACAGCGATAATAGTACCTATAAGTCATCCAACTAATTGTTAAAATAGCACGTGGGCATATCTAACAACAGTAGGCGGTTTGGTTGGCATAGTATTCCATCATCTCCAGGAGGTCCAGGTGATGGTAAACTTTACGTTCCCACAGCATCCTGCCGTTACTGATAGATATTGCTTGAATCCTTCCACCACCACACTTCCTCCTTGTCAATCCTCAGAAAACGAGAGGATTTTCTAACGATTTCCCCTTGTTCCTTCATTCTTTTGGCAAAACTTTTTGTATATTATTATTATTA
Source organism: Oryzaephilus surinamensis (assembly GCA_004796505.1). Taxonomy (NCBI): domain Eukaryota; kingdom Metazoa; phylum Arthropoda; class Insecta; order Coleoptera; family Silvanidae; genus Oryzaephilus; species Oryzaephilus surinamensis. The sequence goes on from SSSI01002232.1 coordinate 36,453, forward strand.
AGTTTTATTTTATTGTTGTGGATTAAGAAATTGTGTGGAATTTTCCGTTTTTCTGTAGAAAAAATTTTTCTGTTGGAATATCTCGTGCATTGTTCTCATTTTACGAATGATTCAATTTTATTTAATTCGTCTCCGTAGTACCACAAAACATTTCCAAAACAGTGAACCGGAGGGTTAGATCGACATAAAGGGAGATAAAGAAAAGAGGAAATGCCGGGCGTAGAATAATGCATAATTCGGTCATAAAATATGTCAGGGTCTGGGTAGAATTGAACGCTATCCTTCAAAGCAGAGGGCAGGTGGCGGGAGGGGGAGGCAGGGCGGTTGTTAGATTTATTGGGCAATAAAGTATTATAATTAAACGCGCACAGAACCCGCGATGTCACTCGGGCTACGTCTATAAATCTAAAGGGTGCTTGCTGTTACTACAAAACCATGGCACTGTTAGTATACGTATGTGTGTGTAGATGTGTGTGTGTGTGTGTGTATAGAGTGTGTCTCTCATACTTGCTGGTTGGATGGACTCACTAACGTACAGAGCCAAAGGTGAATCGAAACCCAAACCCACCCCCTGAAAACATTTTCAAGCATGCCTAGCTCTCAGATTCGATAATGTCAATGCTGTTGTACTATTGAAACAATTCAAACATAAATCATACACTCTGGATGACCGAAAACTGGTCGAACCTTTCACAAACTGACGTCTATAATAGTAAGAGGAAGTCAAATGCTATTTCTGGAGAGCATATTTTCGTTATGACAAAAGGATTTTTTTTGTTTAAAATTGCCCAAATCAATTTTATGTGGCAGATTTATGTCTTTATTTCGTATTTTCTTCAAAAAATCAATTATACGAATTGTTTACTACAACTAGGTATACAATTTAAAATTTTGTGTATCTGTTTTTTTGGTCTTTTCCAAATAAATAAAAACACAGTAAAAAATAGAATTTTTGATATCTTAAACATGACAGATTTATTGTGAGACATCTATATTTGGCACAGAGACGATGTCTGTAACGCATTTCCAACATTTCACGTACAGCTCATAAACAAATTCGTTTTGTCTTTATGTGACACAATTTATTCAATATTTATTGTAGAAAGACTATAATAAATCATGGGACGATTTGACTACAAGTGTATTATTATTATAAAAACACACGTATATAAACATGTATGTTATATACAGAAATAATTTTCTAGTGGGTCGTCTTTTATATTATAATGTGCCAAAGGCTTGATGCCTAACTATAAACCAAACAAAAACGTTCACATGTAAAAAAATAAAAAAAACCTAAATATAAAATGGATATTTTTTTCTATACCTGCGACGGCAATTGTTTGATTTGATAAAAACTACAATTATATTTTCAATAATAAAATATATATGTGAGCTTTTATGGTGATCATTTTTTTAAATTTGTTGCTGATTTTTCCTAACAACATGCGGTCGAAAAAAAAATATTTCCAGATTTAATTATAACCAGTCTTTGATGTTTTCACAATTGATTGACTCAAAGAAATGTTTATATATTGGATACCATTTCATCTCACAATTATATATGTCTTTATTGACATTAAATTAGGGGGAAAATATCATCAAATTTATATCTTTATATATATACCTATGTAAAGCAAATTAAGCTTTAACTGCAAAATTAAAATGATATACTCGTTTTTTTACTACATGTACAGGGTATTTTCATCATTCAATGATGACGAATGAGTCAGTCTGACGCATACACGATATTAATTCCAACAGAAATGACAGATTTATGTCCTAAATAAGAGTTGTTTCCCATTTGCAATTGACTGAGTAATACTTATACACACACCAGATAGCCTCAATTACCTTTTTTTTGGCATTTATTATTAGTGTTGATCGTAAATTTTTCCTACACAACAAATCCTGTTTGTATGTAAGCAAGCAACAACCAGTAAAGTGTATAAATTTCCAACTTGAAATATAATATGTAATATATGGACAGCTATGAAAACGTATAAAGTTAATATGCGCAATATCGTCGTTAATTATTTATTTTAATAAAAAAAAACGAAAACCTATACACTATATGTTGGTATAAACGTATAAACACTGATATTTAAACTGGCCTCCAACTCCAGCTCCTTCTTTGCCACATAAATCCAGGTCCGAATCGGCTGTTTTGTCATTCAATTACTACAAATCACGACAACAACAACAAAATTGATATTAATTTATATGATTTTATTATAAAACTATTTGTGTGTTGCGTGCATTTTGTAACCTACACCGGCCCTGTTCATGCATATAAAACGTTGTTAGGAGGTTGTTGGTGTGTTGATGGTATAAAGTATATACTATAAGTATATATTTTATAATATAAGGTATTTAGATAGAGAGTATAATATAATATATAGTGAGTATGTGTGTGCGGCTATAAATTCCTCACTGATTAAAGATATTGCAAATAAACGTTCAATGTCCCGCTGTGGCTAAATCAGAAAACCGATCAACTTATAATATGAGAGAGAAGAAATTAATATAAAATATACAAATCGCTTATTTACAGTTAAAATTATTATTTTATTAAGAATGTTGTTCTTACTTTAATTTTATTAATAATAATAATGTTATTATAAAATCATTTTATTTTAATTATAATGAACACAAGCTGTGTATTCTATTGTATTCATTAAAATGCAAAATAATAATAATCATTTTAGTTTATTGGTATAAAATATCAATTTTTAGTCCACTATCACGTTAACATTGTATAAATTACGATCTAAACTTCTAAAGTCTGTCCTCTGTATATACTTGCGTCTCTGATAGTAAATGTCACAATTATGTACAGAATTAGAAAAAAATAGAAAAAAATGGGATAGGTACAAGCAGTTACCAAGCTGACTAAGTTCACAGCAATTTCTAAAGAATTTCTCAGAATGTTCGAGGGTAGGTACGTGTTATCAACCCTTAAATAAGATTAGTCTTAAAGTACTTTCACGTATTAGACAATATTTACTGTCCCAAAATCATCTATTGTTTCATAGAAACTAATAAATCGCTTTTAAGTTTTATTGTTCAAGAGTCAAATATATAACGGACACACTATACCTAACGTTGACTGAAAACTCTTAGCCTGTTTACTATTTTCAGGGATAGAGTTAAAGGGAAAGGAGGGAGAAATTGTGGTCAGTGTTGACATACGGATGAATTTAACCCCATTTTAGGCCTGCCCGAGTATATTTATGGCTTGGCCAAACATAAAGTGTTAATTTTAATTAAATAATTTTTGCAGACTTGAAAATTCGAAAAAAAAATATGTGTCGGCATAAAAATAAAATAAATTTTGTAGTAGTTTATGACACGCCATACTTAAATGTTTGCTATTAACTTATACACTATACGAACATATATACAGATGCTAACAATTATCTCATGAAGTATTATATTTACAATCTACACATAAAGTACAATAAAGCCGATCTGGAAATGTCTTGGAAGAGGATCAACGTTTTACCAGTTATTTATAATTGTATAATAATAATTTCAACCAAGGTAATATTGTAATAGTGTGGCCGAAAAAAAAATGTTGAAAGAATAATGTATATGGTGCCATCTTACTTGCACACCTAATATAATACATACATGAAAATAAATCACAACAAATAATGTTAACAACAAACAAACACTTATATTTATTAGCCATAAATGTTTGGCAATAAAATTACAACACTATATATGTATAATACTTAAACAAAATGAACGTCAAAGAGAAGCTGGTGTATTATATTTATAAAAAAAATAAAATTATAAAAAGAGTACCGATGAACGGGAACGGTACCATCATACAATACATCAGAGAGATGCTTCTTTTTTTTTTAGTTTATCGCTTGTTGACTAAACTTATTTTATTATAACATAATCTTTTGTTAACATCGTTTTAATGATGTATTTAAATAACTATTGACATTATGCGGCTTTTATATGCCAGTTTATAGCGTCATTTTACTACTTTGACACTATTAAAACGCGCTCTTTTTTTAATAGTTTTATTATTTTCGGATACATCCCACAATAATGTGTGTGCGATCCAAAAAAACTAATAATAATAATGGAATTACATTATAAAATTTCGTAACGGTATGTATTTATTGTGGCATACCAGAAATTTTAAAAAGACAGCTGAGTATTCCGTTCACTCAGCACCTGTTTGTCACTTCATCTAAACCAATTACTGCATTTTCGACTAATTATAGAGGCAGTAATTTATGAAGAATCAAGGTTTGAATTGAATGCGCAATTTTGATTTATACCTACATTTTGGACTTTAAACAATTTTACAAAATTATTTATCCTTGGACCGGTTGGTTATAAATTTAATTATATGATTGTAATTATCAAAATTTCATCAAATTTGTATCAGTTTAATGAATTCCCTTCACGATTCCATTGTATATATGTATATACTGTCCAACTGTCCACTTTACCATTGATTTATTATAATTACCTGTTATCTTGGGACTATCTATCTTTCTTCCACCAAGCACGTACGTCAATGTCACTGTCGTTGAAAAACACCTAATTAAGTTCAACACAAACCCATAAAATATAAACAATTAACATAAAATTCCACCTACATTGTAACATAGATTATATTTTTCTCGAAATTAAACATTTTATTATATTCAAATCAATTATTACTGAAAATGGTGGCTTATAAAATGGTAAAAGGTTGCCCACTATAACAAAAAGGTCATGGACCTTATATTATATGTATGTTCTTCAGAGTGCAGCCTATAGCAGCGGCCTTTTTACAAGAAGGAAAAAATGCACTGCTATGCACCCGTTCGCATATATATATGTATGTTCGCCAACTATTGTATATATCGTTCAGGTGAATTATGCCTCCAACCACAAAGAATGTGTCTGTTTGCCTGTCTGCTATCTATCTTGTACTTTAACCAACACAAGAGATACACCATCTCCACAAGACGAATTTCGTATATTTATTAATAGATTGTGAAATTTTTGGCTTTTCATTACTACTACTATGAAAATATTTCCACAACATATTTATGAGATATGATAATTTACAAAAAGTTAAAGAACAGTGAATCATTATGTCATGTATGCTGTCTAGCAAGTATTTCACTGCAAAATTGTGTGTTTGTCACAAAACAAGGTAATTGCAATTGAAAGAGAGTGTGGGGGGCACACACACATAAACGTATAATATTATATAGAAAATAAACGGCAATGCGTGGGAAAACAACATAACTGGATAATTAGCGTTGAAAATTATATTACATGTATACAAACAACAATATATATTCAGAAATTGTTCTAGTAGTATAGTTGTTGTTGGAAATAATAATAATGGATTCGAATTATTTTTGGAACAGTTGAACATTTATATCATCTAATAGACTGGATGGCAAAAGTGTAGTGTATGATAAGTCACTAAGTGTTGCACCTGCCACTCGTACGTCATTCTAACACTTATACATACATAATAACGAAAATGTCGTATAATGCACAGATCAATTATTAAATAAGTTAAAAGACAACACACATTAGCGAAAATGTGTTTGCTTTGCCAAAAGACAAGAGGAATTATTTTAACACTTGTCACAAAAGTGCTAGAGTCCCTTTTGTTGGGGCTAAATTTGTACAATACTGGCCGCTATATACTTGCCTCTTGAGCAATAAAACAAAAATGATTTATGACTTTTTACTAACCTAAGATGAATAGTTGCAGTTTTGGGACAGTAAATATTGTCTAATTCGTCAAATTCGTTCAAAACCGATCTAATTGCTTATTAAAGGGTTTACACCCTGTGCAAATACCGTCCAAAGTTCTAAGAAGTTCTTTAGAAATTATGAACTTAGTCCTGGTGAAGTCCTTAAATATACCTATCCCATTTTTCACCAAATAGCCTATTTTCTACTTTGTGACATCTACAATCAGAGCGGCAAGTATAAAGAGGACAGACTATATATAGGTTTACGTAATAGTTATACATATTATTTTTTGCATCGTTGCAACCATATGTGGAATTAACCATTATATGGGAGTGAGTCTTGCGAAAAGAGAGCAAACTTCATTAAACGTGTCTAGGTTCGATTACTGCTTTGCTGAAATAAGATTTCTCACCTATGACCACCGTGGGGAACCACTGAAACAGTCGTTTCCGTTCGAAACGTCCGCGTTAAGACAGCAACCACCATCAGACGTAGTTGTCTATATATACTGTATATATATATATATATGCTTAGTTTCCCTTAGGATCTTAGCTCAGCACAGCAATAATCAACGATCGTACATGGCATACTAACCATACGGTTTTCCCTTCTTTTATACGTTCCACATCACATCAATTCCACTCTCCAAATGTCCAATTTTTCCCTCTTCCTTCATTTACTGTTTATTACATTTAAGGCGAATAAATGTGTACGTGAGTAGGTGTGGGTGTCTGCTAGTTAATCAGTTTAAAAGTTTTAATTATATAAAATAAGACAAATTAATAATTGGAGTGGTAAGATGATGAACTTGGCAAAACGAACAAGAATAAGGTGATGGTGGATAGGAGGGTGGGAGCGAGAGAGAGGAGAGGAAGTGTGGTTGAAGAGATGAATGAGTGACAGGGTTCATTGTGGCTGGTTTGAGTGACGTCTGAATTGCTTGTTTTAGCAGACACACAGACAGGTGAACATAATACAAAGTCTCTCATATACTTAAACAGTCACGCAGAAAATTAGTGTCTGTTTTAAAATTAACTTAAATTTAAATAAAAAGAACAAATAATATATAATATATGTATAGTGGAGGGAAAAGATGGACCCTTTTAAAGAAAATTTCATCTATAGAATATATTTCTCTTGACAAGTCAATTACAATCATCATATACATACATATATAAATTCTCTTTCTCTTCTCTTTCTATTGAATTCAATCGCAATTATTTTCAATACACATATTTCCATAGGATAATTAAATACAATTCAATCAATCATCACGTTTGTTTCACGGCCACCTGAGATCAATCATCTTGATACTTGACAATCTAGCCTCTTTTATAGTCCAAGACTTCTATATACCTGCTGGATGGCTTTGTGTAAAATCAACACACACAACACACACATACACAGGTACACATAAAGACAGACTTATATATAGTTTGTGATGCCAAGTCATCTTGGATGGGTGAGGAGACAGGCCTGTTCTCGCATTTCAAACACACACAACCCGTCAATCAACGTACATCAACTTTAAATTGCTCTAATCAACCGCTTTTGCTTCACTCCCTCACGAACAACGACGACGACGACGACGAGAAAAAAAAACAATATATCCATATATTTTCTGTTTCACTCAAACACGCATGGAGGTCTTGTGGGACAATATTGTAGCATTTTGATACAGAAGTTTTTTTGACGGCTATCTGAACGATTACACATGAATGGTGTGGTAAAAATGTTCTAACTCTCTTCTTTTGCTCTCAATGTGGAAAAGTGGACAGTGGGAATTTTAATTTTGGTAGACGTTTTATGTTGGGTGGTCACGTATCTATTTTGAAATGCTCTTCTTTTCTCGTTTGTGTAACAGAAAAATTGACATTTTGTGTATCTTCAATTACTCAAATAAGTACAACATTTTAACAATGTTAACTTATTAGTTCCAACATGCTAGTGTATACAAGTAGATAAAAGATTAAAATAGCAGAAAGTCATTTCTCATTCAGATGGTATCAACAAATTGTTCATGTTAAGGGGCAGTTTAAAGTTGTAGCGCGCTATACAAGTTAAAAGAAAACTGTTCCAATAACATTTTATATACACAGGAGCCACAGAGTGAGCTCACTGAGTATATAGACAACGATTCTATAAATTGGCAAAAGATCAGATCACTCGCATATATGCGCTTCTCTCACATTCATTAACAGCAGATCAGATATATATAAAATTGGTAGAAGAAAAGTTCGCTATATAGCCAATATTGTGTGTATATGTTTGTGTGCGTTTTTTCCCCCAATGCTATTCCCAGAATTAATTGTATGGTGCACTTTGTTGGGACTACTGTGTTGTCCGGTACAGGTGCCTTTGACAAACATATATATATATACAACAGACTAGTACCAACATGCGATAAGGTCGCTCCAGTGGACACATTAGATAGCCCCACTGTTTGGCATATAAATAAAATACACATTGAATATATATTAAGTAGAAGAGTAGTACCTATATGTGACTTGTTCGTGAGATACGGCCCCGAAGAATACCATCCACTTCTTCTGTTCTGTTGTTCTTGTTGCCTGTTGGTTGTTGGTTGTTGCTGTGTGCGAAATATGCGTTCAAATGAAAGACAATGGCACATAAATCAAGTGTGTAAAGCCACTATATTCTGTATTGTTCTGAAAGAACTGAAATACCAGAAAACCAAAACGAAAGAAGAGTCTGTTCATTTTTTTTTTGTTTTGGAGTGGAAGAATTTGTTTACAAATCAATCACGTTGGTAAAAAGAATGAGATAATTTGTTGATTAGAATGCACAAGGGTCAGTACAATGCCAATCACATTGCAGTTAACGTATATAAACGGATCTACTGCAGACTTGTAAGACGTTAACTCACGTATTGGTCGGCGCCTTCCACTATTCAACTACGCAATTATTACGACTCCTCTGTAGCATATTAATGAGTTTGATATATGTTTTACAGTTTTCAAACAGTTACAACACATTTTCATATATAGACAGTAAAAATGAGTTTTATCACGTGATTGATTTCCATATTGAGTTGTTAATATATATGCATATCATATTAATAATATATTATAATAGTTTTATTGGGCACACAAACATACATGTATGTACTCGTATATATACGAGTATAATCCATATTTAAACTGTTAATTAAGTGTTTGATCATGCTATCAATAAATTATAATGTTTTCTAAATTTTCTAGTTTATTACTAAATATAATATAATATTTTTTTTATATTTTTGTAAAAGAATTTTAATGGTTAATAATTAATACAGTGTATAAGTAATAAAAATATACCTAATTAAAATTTATTGTTTGTCGATTTTTCTATAATAAAATTTTATGTAAAGTAATTTTTATTACACAAATTGGGTCAATATTATTACAATCTTTATTCTTTAATAAAATTTTTTTTGTTATAAGATTGTAAAATGTTATTTTTCTAAATTAAATTTACAATTTAAGTACAAGGTGGAGAATACAAGAATTTTCATTGAAGTGAAAATCGTCTTACAATAGTATATACGGTTCGTTGTTGTTTTTTTTTCCTCTCTCTGTGTTCATCCCTCGATAACACAAAGGGAAAAGCGCTTGCTAATCTAATTTTGTTAAATGTTCAACCTGTTCACCATATAAAACCTCTCTAGTGGACGAGTGAATTTATTTAACAACACACATACATACTACAACATAGAAATGTTTATATTTGTATAAATGTGTGTGCCTTAACGTCGTTTCTAGAGTTTTATCAGTAATGCTTTGTTATAGTGAATACTACCCCCACTGTGTATATGGACAAAACGAAATGGGGCAGTAAATTCAAGCTACAGCATCATGTTAAAATGTAATAAGGGTAGTCGTAAGCTGGACATAGGGAAATATTGTAAAGTGTTAGTGTGTACTATATAGTATATGAAAATGTGTTGTAATACAAGAGAAACTGTGTTGGCCCACGTCAAATCTTTCGGTCCATCAGCCTCACACACAGGCTTTAGACGAGATGGACAGAGCAATTATTTTACACCGGAAGTTTTCTATTGTATATAACAAAAAGGGGGTTGGTAATTGTTGGATTTCAAAATGCAAACAATATATATGTATGTGTAATTGTTGTAAAAGGAGTATGGTATGATTGCAGCATACTCATGAGAAAGGCGGAGTGAAGTCGAACAGGACGCCACATCTCTGACCAATGAGTTTCGGTCTGTTCAACTCAGCATGTAGATACAGCAGCTTTTGCTGAAACTAATTACACTGATTTATGTTGCTATTGTTCATTGTTGGACTGTGTTTGGACAGCCAACTTTCAACAGATATATACGTGAACGCCCTCCACGATGGACGAAGACACTAAAAAGCTCTTCTTCTTGTAGCCAGTCCAAATAACTTTTGTGAAAATTTCCTCAGTAATGGAAAATTTCATTAAACAATAAAATGATGTGCAAAGGTCGAAAAGAATAAGGAAACATTGTTCGTACACAAATTATAAGATGTAATCGTGATAAGGTGTTTGATATAACACACAAAAAGGTTGTGAGTTTGAAAAGCCAGATGGTGGAAAGACGCGCGCGAATTGCAACTGCAATTCATGTATATGTGAGTAGAGTGTGAGAAAAGTTTTCCGGTAAAATGTATCTGAAAATGAGATCGCATCATGACTTTTGCAAAACAATATTCTAATCAAATGTCTCGTCGTCTCTATATTTTCCATATTTATTGTTAGTTGGAACCTTCGTCTCTCATACAGTTTTGTGTGCCTTTTTGTTTTCATACTGTGAAACAAGTCGAACACTTTTCACTAATGAAATGTTATTTTTGTTTGATCGACTTTATACATACATGAAAACTATCTGATTCATTCTTTATAAATGAAAACTTTCTCTTCAACTCTAAATACACTGCTGATGCTGTGCTCTGTTCGGCCATTCAATATATAATATAAATTTTGTGAAAACAAAGAAAATTTAAATGGGGTTGTTTAATGAATTTTTATAGTGAATACAAGGCAAAGGTGCAATATACTATATACGTACATACATATATAGGACTTGCCAGAAAAGAAATGCAAACATAAAGTCAGTCATCAATTATAAGCAACACCTGGTATATATAGAATAGACGATGAAAAACGTGATAGTTCAAGGCAAACTGCAGATGTCACTTCTTGAATGATTTAATATAGCTGCTGCAATAAATTAATCTTTATTAATGTGTTACGTTTGATTAAAGTAATTTCTCATGAAAAGCCTTGTACAAGCGCTCAGCAACATTATACTCTAATATAGAGATACGTTCCATTAGTTTTCATTTCACAAAGAAATGAAATTAAATATATATAAAGTATATAATAAAAATTTTATGTATATATTACATGTTGACCGTTATTTATGCGGAACTATTCTGTGTTTGTTGTTACCATTACATTATAAAATTAAAATTTATAATAAATGTATCAAACATATTTGCAATTTAATTAATTTATTTATTATTTATCTATAATTTATTTATTGTGTGTTACAGGGGAAGGTGGTGACGAAGGATCGCCTGGAGAAGGTGATAAATTGGAAGGAGAAGAGGACACTGGTTCAATGACACCAACATCTGCTGTGTCTCCGGTGCCACCAGAAGAAGAAGCCACTTCTCCTACACCCGGTGATATTCCATCACCTACAAGTCCACGTTCAGGACCAGAAGATACGACAAATTGCAGGTTAGTTAATAAAAACAAAAAAAAAACGAAATGTTCGCAACTACAATGGGTATGAAATGATTGCAGGGAAGTAATATCCCGATGCCAATCACGTGAATCAGCCGATTCACCACAGCCACCACGGTCACCTTCCGAATCAATGATTTCTGAAGGAGCTCTTCTACGTGGCGTACCCATTGGGACAGCTTTAAGTCCAGTTGGTGTCACCCTGCCGCCTACAATACCGGCTGCGGCAGCTGCTGCCCTCCTGCCACCACAATCGGCTGCAATGGCGGCATATTTAAATGCTGCAGCAGCTGCGGCTGTCGCCCAGCAATCACACCGTTTAATGATGACGTCACCATTACCGCCAAACTTCAATCGTACCTCCGTGTCACCGCTAGTGACATCGTCTAGTTCACCATCGGGACATTTGAATCAATCATCCAGTGATTTGACATTGCAATCACCATCTGGTGATGGTATATTAGACTTTAGTAAAAGGGCGCATAAAAGTGAAACGGGTGATAGTGATTCGGACGTTGTGAATTTAAGTAAGGCCGATTCACCGCCTGGCAGTGATTTGGTGAATGGTCCGTTGGATTTGTCGGTGAGTAGCAGCCGTAAACGGTCATCTGATGAACCCATAACTCACCATCCACATCGCAAGCAAAGGACTGATTTTAAACCACAAATACCACAATGGCCGACAACAATCGGAGCTTCACATCTTCCATATTTTGCTGCAGCTGTGGCTGCTGCTGGCCTATCACCAAAAAATAACACCACCGATTTGTGGAATGGCAAAATCAAACATGTAACACCGACTCCAAGCGACGCTACAAAAGCGTTGGAGAAAATGAGTGAACTTAGTAAACTCGGTGGTGAAGATTTGTTTCGTACTATGGCAACTGCCGCATCCACCCCTGGCAATTCGGCCACGAATCGTCACAGTGCATGGCAATCGCATTGGTTGAATAAAGGGGCTGAACAGGCCAAAGATGTATTAAAATGTGTATGGTGTAAACAGAGTTTTCCTAGTTTAGCTGCAATGACTACACACATGAAAGAAGCCAAACATTGTGGCGTAAATGTTCCCGTCCCACCACTTCAATCACAAAATTTAACGCCTCAGCCACAAATCACTTCACCTTCCAATACCAGTACTAGTACCTCATCTACAAATTCCACCAAACCAAGTCAGTCCGATTTGAATATGTTAATTAAAGAGACAATGCCTTTGCCAAGAAAATTAGTTCGTGGACAGGATGTTTGGCTTGGAAAAGGTGCTGAACAGACGCGTCAAATTCTAAAATGTATGTGGTGTGGCCAAAGTTTCAGATCTTTGGCTGAAATGACAAGCCATATGCAGCAAACTCAGCATTACACAAACATTATATCGCAGGAGCAGATAATCTCTTGGCGATCTTCTGACGATTCAGGTAAAGGTAGTGGAGGCGGAGGTGGCAGTGGATCTGGCAATAATCCACCACCAGGAGGCGCTAGTAGTCATGTTAGTGCTGTACTTACGTGCAAAGTTTGTGACCAAGCTTTCAGTTCTTTGAAAGAGCTTAGCAATCATATGGTTAAAAATTCGCATTATAAAGAGCATATTATGCGTTCAATTACTGAAAGTGGTGGTCGTCGTAGACAAACGCGTGAGAAACGCAAAAAGAGTCTACCAGTTCGTAAATTGCTTGAATTGGAACGGGCTCAACACGAGTTCAAAAATGGAGAGAATGGTAGTATTATGGAGAAAATTCGTGATCATACTGGAGCTGGTCGTATAACTTGTGAAAAATGTGGCAATAAAATAGAAACATCATTGTTTGTGGATCATATTCGACAATGTGTTGGTGGTATGACGACAAATCAAAGAAATTTCCTTAAGAATGCATTAATGTCCAATAATATTCTACCACCAGAAAGCCCAACAAGAGATAAAATGAAAACTCCAAGCGATAAATCACCATCTCCGCAGCAAAGATCACCATCAGTCACTGATTTATCTACCAGCAAAGAGTCAACGAATACCACAGAAACAAATAATGGTTCTTCCCCATCCGTACTAAATGCAATTGAAAAATTGATTGAGAAAAGTTTCGATTCGAGATCAAGACAAAATCCTAGTTTTCCTGGCCATGGAGCATCAACAGCTCCGATGGGTTCCAGTATTTTGAAACGACTTGGCATCGATGAGAGTGTGGACTATACGAAACCTTTAGTAGATGCTCAAACAATGAATCTTTTACGTAACTACCACCAACAACAGTCCCATCATTATGGTAGACGTGAAAGAAGCGGCAGTGAATCAAGTTCGATATCAGAACGTGGCAGTAGTCGAGTTGATTCTTTAACACCTGAACGTAAGATGGAGCCACCAGGCATTCCAATTACAAGTACTCCACGTTCAACGCCTGATATCAAACGCGAAAAGTCACCATCTGTTGAGAAAAGTGTAGAAAGCGAACCGGAAGTGCACATTAAGAAGGAGATAGATGAGGATGAGAAAACCTCAACTGAGAATCATATTGAGCATGTAAAAGTCAAAAAAGAAATCGACGATGACGATGAACAGAATAGTTTTAAGAGCAATGGTGAAGTTTCCAAAGAGGAAGAAGGGAAACGTACACCCAGTCCGAATCAACAAACAACTGAAAATCAACAACAACAACCAGCAAGCCCTTGCAGAAATAGTACCAGTAGTCCTGCAAGCAGTGAACGTTCTGGTACCCCTCGTAGCACAAATGGTGAACGCAAAACAGCCAGTGGTGGCAGTTTGGGGGCATTAAGTTCAATGTTTGACAGTTTGTCTGGAGCAAATACTTCGGACACAGCATCTGGAACAGGTTCAAAACGCGGCTCCAGCCATCCATTGGCTGCATTGCAGAAACTTTGCGATAAGACTGAAACACATTCAAATAATCGAGCACATTCTTCTTCTGCAAATGCACCAGTTGTTTCTACACCATCGGCAACAACCACAACAACAACTGGTACTACACCGGGTGCTATTTTGGCATTCAGTTGGGCGTGTAACGATGCCGTAATGACATCAGATTCGATAATGAAATGCGCATTTTGCGATACACCATTCATATCGAAAGGTGCATATCGCCATCATTTATCCAAAATGCATTTTGTCAAAGATGGTGTCATACCCGATCCGATAACGTTGAAATCGTCGCAACAACAGGCGAGCAGTTCCGCGAGTAGTGCTGGTGTACCGTTAAAGAGTACCACTGTGATACCGAGCGGATCTAGTGGATCTGGTTCTGGGACGGCAGCGGGCACCAAAAGTCCACCTGCACCACCCGGTGGCTTCGAGGAGAGTCCCCATTCGAAATTTCTCAAGTACACCGAACTTGCCAAACAGTTATCTAGTAAATACGTGTAAATAGTGTTCATATTTTAATTGATTTATACATAAACATTCCTATTTTGTAAATTATTTCATTGAATATAGTCTTGAAGGCATGTACAGGGTGTGTCGGAAAGGTCAATTCAACACTTCTTGATGAAGAAATTAATTTAAATGTTGGGATTTTTCTTACACATGCTGTATTAAAATACATAAAATATTATTAGCTGCTTTAAGCGGCATTTTGTGATGTTATCATATCGTAATGAAATATATATAAAACCAATAGTAATAATCGTAGAATATAAATAGTAAAAACATTGTATATTCATTGCGAAAGTATAAAAATTATTGTATTGATACATAAAGATTTCAAGTGATTATAATTGTTATACGAATTTTAAGTCACAAAATAAAAATTGTGTAAATATTATACTCTAATAAGTCAGTATTGTAATAAGATGTATACTTTTCATTAGAATAACATCAAATCTAGCCAAAAACAATACAAAAAAAACTAAAATTTTAACCAATAGGTATATATTAATAAGGTTGTGCTTCAAAATAAAAATAAAATCAAACAAATCAATTTTTCGCTAGATTTGAATATTTTAAATTCGGCCCTTCAACGTTTAGATTATTAAATTTAAAAAAAATCTTAAAATTAGTTGTTGATAAACAGCGCGCGTACATTTGAAAGTATTATAAAAGATTGTAGTCGTACCAAAAAAAAAATTAAATAAAATAAAATGTGTATTGATTGATAATAATTTATCAAATTTATTCTGTTTCGAATGTTGTGAAAGTTTAAAATTAATTACTTACAAAACAAAAGGACAAAAACACTACGTATACGTACATCATAAATATCTCATCTTCCAAAAGAAAAACAAAGTGAAAGTTTTTAAAAAATATTTATCAATAATTATTAATTATATTAATATTAATAACTGAATAATACAAAAGATGTATACGCATTATTAGCTGATATCCATGATGGCAAAGCTCTTTTTCTGTTTTCATTTGTATAAAAAAAATAAAAGATGAAATAAAGGATGTTTTATTTAATAAAAATAAAAATGAAATTTTTGTTGTATTTGAATCGCAATGAAAGCTCAAATAAATATATGTTATAAAAAAATACACATCGTCTGTGTTTTATTTTTAGTTGTAGCAAAAATTCAAATTGTTTAATGAAAGGTAAGTATTATTTCTCATGAAATTTATGTGTAATAAAAGTTGAAATAAAATAAAAGAGCTCCATTGTCGTTTCACTTTTTTTTCTGTTCTTGTGCTTCCTCCTCGTTGTGTGCATGTGAGGGTGTGTATATATATCTTAAGGGGACTCCTGGATTTTTAATAGCATTTAAGCGGTTGGCATTCTGGCATCAGAAAGGAACATTACGGTGATTTGCAACTGGGCTATCAGCGCCTGTTCCATACGGGCCCCAGCAGTAAATACTTCAACGATCAGCCATTGTGAACTCGTGGAACACAAATCTCAGGAGAAAGACGCGTTATACGTCGTGCCGTATCGCTTAAAACCTTTATCCATTATCGAACATTATACAACTACACCACCACCACTACTACTACTACCACCCCCAGTTTTATAACAATTCTCTTTGTCTAACACAAGAAATTGTATAAAATTGTTAAAAAGAGAACGTGCCGGGGGGCGCCCACAGCATCTTCTGCTAGTTTGACTTCTTTGCCGTCCATCTTAAAACTGTCGCGCGATTTCACACAGTCAGCCCTTAAAATTGTATGGATGGAGAGACCAAAACGAGATGATAAGACGGATTCTGCAGATGTGCAGGAAATTAAATTTATTTGCTTCTTTGGGAATTAGGAACTTTAAGGGTAAATATTTATCTCTACTTCATGCTAATGTCCTCTGTTTTCAGAGCTATTTAAGATTAGGGGGCCATCTCTCGTATAATTGCCACTCTTGCACAAACCAATTTAAATGCTACGTCAAATAATGGACTGCTTTAATGTCACATTTTCAACGGTTTTTTATACACATTTCATAATATATCGTAATCAAACAAATCGATTTCAACAGAAATTAAAACGTACCTAATTACTAAATTTGTATCATCTTCTTTTTTCTTAAACGTATTCGTTCTTAACAATTTTAGAAGTGATCGCTTTGAAAAGCTAAATGGTGTCTGTTTTCAAAGCTATTTAAGATTAGGATCCATCTAGTATAATTGCTTCTCTTGTACAAACAGATTTAATAGAAAATAATGTACCTACTTAGGAGTTTTCATATTTTTTTTTATTTGTCGAATAAATTGGCACACACATACAGCCCGGCATGTAAGAGTGAGAGAAAAGGGCATAAATGCACCATATTTTGAGAAACAGTTCGGCTTCTCGTTCTCTCGTCTGCAAATACTCTGACGCCCATTTAGATAATAAGAGTAGATTTAGAGCCTTTTCGGCTTACATCACATGGCAGGCCCATTCCAGCTTAATTTATGGATATAGCGACAATGTGCCACCACCACCACCATGGTGGTCCCTCTGCTACCACCCCTTTCTTCATACATTTCGCAACAACATATACACATTCTGTTGATTGTTGTTCTTGTTGTACATATTTATATATGCAAAGACATGTATGTTGTAAATTTTAATAGTCGTAATGCCGATAAAGTGCCGCAACTTTATATATATTTATATACATTAAACAAGCCGAAAAATAACAATAAATATAAAGAAATATTAGTTTTAATAAAAATATTTATGAAAATTACCTAATGGTTTGTTTGTTGGGTACCGGAAACAAGGTTATTCCACAAATAAAACGTATCCTCAATAAAGATATCAAGTGGCTAATTTCAAATTAATCACACACCTGCATTTGTTCTGTGTGTTGTTGTTGGTGTTGTTGTTGTTGCTAGGCTCCCGCAAACAAACAAGAGAGATGATGTGGAGAACAATGGTGGCCTTTCTCTACACGATGTCATTCGTTGACTTCAAACAGGAAGTTGTCTTGGAATGGCTTCACCTACCACTATATTATAATGTTATAATAAGGTGTTACATTATTTTGACTATATGCCTTTACGGCCATGTCATCCGTACATAATTGCATTTGCTCTCTTCCATAGTTATAAATTTGTCTGTTTATACTTATGTGTTGTTTACCCCGAAAAAACAAGTCCTCTAGTTAAAAATTTCACACACACACCAGGAAATTATACAAAATTACTTAATAAAGTATAATTTACAGTGACACAAAATTGGTGAAGAAATTTGCATAATCTGTCTTTTAGTGCGTTTACTGCACCGAAAAATTATCCGAAGAAAAAAAACAGCAATTTTCGTTTCTCTTTTTATTATGATTTTTTTTTTATTTTTGATATGTATGTATATAGCATGCGAGGGCTTAAGGCGATAAAACAAAAATACAGTCGATTTCTATGCATAATGGATTCCCTCCTTTAGATGAATCTAGATTTGTATGGATGTATATGTGAGACCATTAAAGCAGTTTGATTTACAAAACCATAAAATTGATTTATTGCCGCTAATGCATAGTGCGTTAGGTAAAATAACAAAAGGAGCCAGTGACATAAATCGTTCGGATCTTTGTAGCAAGCTGTCAGAAGTGCCAGCTCACCCTACACTCTATATATATGTAGCGTCTCTTTGCCTTTGGTCAATTCTACCATCCACATCCATAGAAATATCACGTCATATGCGGGTCATGAGAATATCATACTTTTTTTCGGTTAGGGTGACTTGAAATCGTGTTTATACAGAGTGTTCGATGTTTTTTTATGATGGAAAATTGTCAAAATATAGTTGCGATCGTTATGTATTTAGTTCATTCATGTGCAAAATAAATAGTAAAGACACAAATGACGTATAATCATGACAATTGAAAAAGGCGAGATCATGAAGTGTAAAAGATTTAACAGGCGACGACGTTGTCACCTTTTATCAGTGCAAATCCATGTAACACATTGTCTTACACCTCTAACGTATTATCAATTTGACACGTTATCAAATTATTTAATTAATAAATAATTTTACTTTGAAACCATCTTGGTAAACACTCTGTATAAAATTTTAATTGGAACTATAAAAAGTGGCAATAAATTTGATTTGTAATATATGGTTCCTTTATATAAAGTAGATTTTTTAAAATTTCCTTTCACTAAAGTAATAAATTTATTACAAACCATCAACTTGATACACATGTTTTTGATTTTTAACTTAGAAAATGCGTTCAAATTAGATCACATCTATAAAATTTATATTAAACTCAATACGTAGTCATTAATTCTATATATTAAGTTATTCAAGAATTTATAACCAAACTACTGTACATTCTTAATTATTTAAAACCGAAACATATAAATCAGACACCATTTTTGCTACTTCAAAAAAGAATGTATTTTGTATATTAATAAAATACATAATTTATTGGCATTTTACCGAAAATTACATTGGAATACTTAATGAGATTTCTCAATTCTCAATAATACTGGCGATACTGTGTCCAACAGGTAATAATAATAAAATATCTAGAAAAGTTGATTAAAAGTCTAAAGAAATTAATTAGCTAAGAAAAAAATTATATACTGAGAATTTGTTTTTAATAAATCAATGCGGTTTTCTTTTTATACAAACATAATTACTGGACGACTTTTCAATGAAATTAAACTTTTGATAAAATTATAACCGTATAAAATGATTTTTATATAGAAATTTATTAGACTTTTGTGTGTGTTTTGGATTTTCTTTTATTTTTGTGTGGATAGTAATTTTTCTTGTGCCACTAGTGTGTCATATTTGTTGTTGGATATAATAAAACAGTGTGCATCTCTCTGAATATGGGTTTGGCCTGAAGATTTGTCGTGATGTTGGACATCATGGGGTCATCCCATACAAAAATATCACTATATCCACGATATATATGCCACATTACTATATATATGACACTCATAAATAGTTTTGTCAAGTTGCAAACTTTGGTAAATAATCACCCATCATATGTTACAAAAATTGAATAAATTATATATCATCGTATATATTTTTTATATACATATTACATATTATTGTTATATTTTTTTTAATAAAAAAATTGTGCAAACGACAAAGTTTGGTAATTTGGAAAATGACACGAGTGCTCTTTATGATACTATAGTATATATTGACAAAAGTGTTTTTCTTCTCCTCTTCTCTCATATTATAACCAAACAGTGTAAAAGTTGATTGCGTTGACTTGATTGTTCTAAATGAACAAAATAACTGCTCAAAATTGCACACCATCCCGAAAACTTTTTCCACTTCCTAAACAAAATAACTACGACGACCATTCTCTTATTTCCACAAAACTCAACTATACTATGAACGACAATTTCCCACTATAGAAATGTCTGTGTGTGTGTGTGTGAAAAGAATAATACATTTGCTTGGATAAAAACTTTATCGGGCATAATTGTATCGTTTCGGATACAACTTTTCACATTTTCATCTCCCTAACATGGACTCCATGGAAAAAGTTGTTTTACATGTCATCATTTTCATATACAATTAAAATATCTTGTATTACCATATTGACCTGCCTTACGATTTAATGAAAATAAATTATGCAAACTAATCGTATAATAAAAAGTCTATAAAGTATCCAGCTTCCACGCACACACAAACACACTTTATTTCAATATTGCCGTAAGATGAAGACCAAAAAAAAAAAACGTATATAGCGCAAAACGAGAGAGTGAATTGCGTTCGTATTCAGATTAAAACTGATATGTTTATGTATTTATGTAAAGAAGGTTTTGGTTTTGTTGATACAGTATTTATTTGATGGGTGGCATTTTGTTGTGGTTAAAATCTGTATATTTGTGTATGTATATATTATATATATATATTTATATGTCCATAATAAAATATGACAAATAGGCATGAAATGAATGGTCGTCTCTGGATCGTTGTTGCACACATGATTATTATGATGGTGGTGAACTGGTGATGGTGGCGGTGGTGGTGGGATGCAACGGTAGCCAAATCCCACTTGGACATCATGCAGTGCATTATCATAAACATCAAATAAATTAGTTCAGATAAATTAGTTGTCTCGGCTTAGTTTTATAATGAGTCAAGATTTACAGCCACAGGATGGACACCACAAACTATATACATATATATATATACATATATGACTGTTTTTATTCAACATGAAAAACATATGGACACACATTTTCTGTTCTCTCCGATTAAATATTACACCTATTGTAATGTTAAGATTTCATCTTACAAGTCCATTCACTCAACTCGATAAATATATAGCTATAATATATACATTTTCGGAATGAAGAGTGTGTGTGTGGATGGTATGGACGACGAAGAAGGTTTTTAGAGATGTAGTGGACAGTTTATGGAATACTGCTGTGTTTTAAAGCCATCCATTTGAAAATGTGACAAGCTTGAAAAACAGGTTAAGAAAAATTAAGATGGGGTAATATATATTTTACTTATACATTTATTTATTTATTTTTTCTGTCTACAAACGTTTTATTGGAATCGTTGAATATTTTATTTTGACAACAATTTTAATAAGATTCCAATAAAACACGATCATTTTTCCTTTTAATTGGTCGATTTTTTTAAATACTCAATTAGTTTTTGTAATGCTGTACTAACTAATTTAGTTCCATTTCATAAAGATTTTTGACTAAGAATAGCGCAGAAAGTTGAACTTTCCACATGATGACAATTATAAGAAAAAAAAACAACGTTTTTCTAACGTTTACTCTTATTTTGTTGGAATGGTTTTATTTTGACAACAATTTTAAAAAGATTCCAATAAAACACACATTTTTCAATCAAAAACTAAAACGTTTTTGTGATCAAATTAGTTTCATTACATAAAGATTTTTGACTAAGAATAGTGCAGAAAGTTGAACTTTCCACATGTTGACAGTTATAAGAAAAACTTAACGTTTTTCTAACGTTCCCTCACATTGTCTTAGAATCAATGAATATTTTATTTTGAAAATTTTCTAATTGGTCGATTTTTCAACTCTAAAATATTTTACAACAAATCTTCTCGTAAAACCTCCTGTATTAACATTACAACTGATGAAATTGAAAATACAGATAAAACTGCCCATTCGATGACAGTATCAATTTATAGCACAGTTTAAACTATTCCTATTCGTTGCTACTTACTTGCTTCCACGACATTCTTCCAATCTACCTGTTAGTCAAACAATATTGTACAATTGTAACAAGCTGCCCAACTACACAAACACACACAGAGCAATAGTAAAATAAATATAATAAAAAAAAATTGTAAAGAATATATCTATACACATATAATACCAGTACGGGATTATAATACACATATATAGGACATAAGCGCGATGACATGTATTGTATTCAAATTACTAGTCGTGACTAGATATGGATTTGTTTATCGCCATACCTAGACATAAATGAGTGCTCGTTGACAGATCTATGGGCCGCATGAAAGGAAACCGTATCTGAAACGGCCCTTATCTACATAATGTATCAATGTGAAAATATAAATGCCCCAAACTGAAATGGTTTCAGTTCATATTATTATAAGCTATTATTTAGTTAAATTTTTTAATAACCATTCAATGTTAATTTATTTTTTCGAATATTCTTCTACACAAAATTTTACGATATCACCAAAGTAAATATATCGTAAATTGTGATCTAGTTTTACGGTGTTGTATAAGTGTTAATTTTGCCAGTAAGTGGCAAAAGGGAGACGTGTACTTATCACTCGGGCACAGCTTTAATATTTAACCAAGTCGGTGTCGTAAAATCGCGTTATTTGCTGGCTTTTTGGATGGGGTAACTTTGGTAATTTGCTGGTTTTGCAGGTATCCATCATGGTACACTTAAAATTATGTTTAATTTTTTAAATACGCCTAATGGATATAGTTTTTTTTCTTGAAAATTTTCATTCGATAATGTGTATCGTGCTGGGTATAAAGTCTTGAAGCACACATCTAATGTAAAATATGTGCGCAAATTTTATTGACTATCTGTCCCCAAACTTATAATTTACACCCTTAACATTTCGGGGTGTAAAAACCCAGTCTCAAACGCATATGAATCATTATGATGAATTAACGACAAACATTTAGAAAACACCCCTCAACTAGGACCAACTCGACGCCATCCAATGTTGTAGACGACGACATCGTTCCTCTCTTCATACACTATTTAATTATGACGATCTAAAATGCTTCCAACGACATATTGTTTGGATAAACTATACAACATATAAATGTATATGCATTTTTTATCAGAATAATAATTGCATTTGGAACTATTGCTCATTTTATAATATGTATATTGTTTGATAGATGGTTTAATTAGGAAACGAGTAAAATGCACAAAAGCCAATAACTCATATTAACTTTACCTAGAGAAAATAATCGGGAGATAATTGGACGACTTACTCGGCATTCTGGCTGTAATCTTGCTGACTGGCCAGCCAGTACAACATCCTATTCTAATTAATAATCAAGGCTCTCTCTCGCTTATAATACAAGCACAATATTGATATCTTCATTATTTTATATAACTTTATGAATTATAGTTTGTGTGTAAAGCTCATAAATTTTGCTACAGTATTATTGCTAATATATACTTCTCTCTTTTCATGTATATATATATAATGCGAAGATTTTATTTTATTCAATTTTTCCCCAGTTTTTCTGTATGCATTCAGTTTTCTTTGTGTGGTTTGCTTTTATGTTATATATTATATAAAATAACTAGAGGATAGACAAGCACATTAATAATTTCAATACGTCCGTTTTACAATTTTTTTTTCCATTTAAATATTATAACATGTACTAGAAAATAGATATAGGTAGGTAATTTTATGCGGGATCATAATAAATGTTTGCTTTACACAAAAAAAACTTATTACGCACCTTTCCGTCATGGCATAAATTATTGCTGATTAAAACCACACGTGTTATACGTGGTTGTGTTAGTTTTTCACTATATACATATATATATATAATAATTTTTGGAATGATTGGGAAGTCATCCAACCCCAATAATCAACCATCGAGCTTACAAACACACACACATATATATGTGTTGCCTATTTGGGAAAGTGCAATTTACAGATAAACACAAGCGAGAGTGTAACGTTTATATGATTTACGTCTGAAAGCTTGATAAACTCATATTCCTTGCTTGAGTGAGTAATATCTGCATAAAACCTTGAATAGGATTACAAATGTTCATAAATTGTATATGCCATAATTCAGTCAAGTTTTTGTTTTTTTTTTTTTACACCACATATATAGACAAAAAATAAAGAAGTGGTGTTAGAGAAAATGCATGTTATTTTATCAATTTTTACACAAATAGAAAATACTTAATAAATCAGCTTAGCCACAATCAAACGCTGAAAAGAACTATATATATTTAATAACGAATGGCCAAGTTCTAGTTGTAAGGATTTAATTTGATCAGTGCGGACATCCAGATTCATAGCGCCATTAGGGCCATGATGTAGAGCCCTTTTAGACGCAAAGTCCGTCGCAATTCAAGACGCCATTCACATTCATGCTCAATGCCCGGGATACATTTTACGACCAACAAACACAAAAACTATTATGTATTTTTTCCGGATGGTATGATTCTTCTATATACCATCGGCGGCGACCCCCTCTCGGAATAAATCTATCGTTAAACAACGGACACAATTAACCCTCTCCCAAGTTTCTTCATACATAAAATATTTGAATGAAGACAATATAAAATAGACAACATTTTGTGCGAAAAATATTACAAAATTATTGATCGCAACATAAAAGCCATAAAGAAAAGATATAAATATAGAAGCAGTGAGTGGTGGAACTATAATTTCTATATTTGTTATTTACGAAGGTTGAGATAAGTGGGTGATTTTTTTCATTTCGTTCGCCATGCATCACTCGTTGACGCGATAAAGAGTCCCAAGCGAACAGCGAAAAGCGCAAACACATACATACACATATATATAGGACGTATATATTGGAGGTGCAGAGCATCAGAGAAGAGAAAGAGAGAGTAAAAAGCATCAAGCAGCAAAGAATGGCAAAAGGAGAGAGGTTGGCGATGATGACGACCTATACACTATGAGAAACAGAAGGCCATACCAACCAGTAGGTTGGGATGCTATTCATTTTTTCGATAACATACACACATAACATTGTCAACTGCTAAAATTTAAATATAGCAACACACGATTTATTTATTGTTAGATATAAAGACAGCCGTGCTGCTATACGGTTTGTTCGCTGAAAAGGACACTTTCTTCCAAAGAGGTTAAATGCTCTTAAATTATTTAATAATAAATTATAAATTCAAAACATCTCTTGTATAATAATAAAAGCTAGCTACAATGGAATATTTATAGAAATTCACAACATATATATACCAAATCGATTTCAATCAATCAATCACATTTGTCAGGTGTTTCTGGTGGCGGGGGAGTTTTTCAGCGGGTGTGGGGTATATAAATTCACCCTCGAACGTCAAAGATCGAAACATCAAAGACAGATTGATTGGCTGACATTGATGGAAGGTTTTATGTCAAAGAATAAAAAAAACGAACTCATCAATATATTTTTACTTTGAAGATTTTTTCCCTTTTCCATCAACAACACATAATATTTTGTATTAAGATAATGTAATTTAAATTAAATAGATTCATTTTCATTAGTAATATGCAAAACTATAGTGACATATTTATTATGCATTATATGTTCGATGAATTATAATAACCCATATATAATATTGTATAAATCTGGAGAATCTGGACTATCCTTTGTAAATGGTATAGAGGGGGAGTATTCCTCCACAGCCCCATATATATATGTATATAGTCGCAATTATTTATCATACAAAACAATAGCACGCTAGAATATTTCATTTTATGGTGGTTAACGTAAAATTTATTAGCCTCTCGTTCATATTTTAATAAATATCCAACAATTTAATTGTGTTTTATTAAAAAATGAAAAGCACAAAAATATATATGTATATTTTAATCGACTCAAGGGACTAGTTTTAGCTGGCAATTGGAATATAATATAAAATAAAGAATGGAAATAGTGCTGGCAAAGGACGAGGAATAAGGTGGAGCCAACAAGAGATTGATGCTGGGACATACGACAGATAAAGGCAAAACACTTTGATTTAATGCCCATGGATTGTAGTTTGCTTAGAGAGAGGAAAAAGTTTCTTTTTGTAATTAGGGGATTTTTTTTTATTATATGGGGTATAGCTTTGAAATTTTGTTTGAATTTATTGCAGACAAACAAATTTAATAGGGATTTTTTCGGGGACAGAGACAGAGAGCGAAAGAGAGAATGCCATCACATAATTTTATTTATAATAGTTTCATCTAAATAAATCAATAGACATTTTAACTGATTTAAGGGAACCATCCACTATACGACAATCTTCCACCCCACCCCCGAATTGCGCCCATCTTATGATCGTTGTATTGAAATGTCAGTATTTATTGGGCCATTAAGGTTCACTTAAATCATCCAACAACTATAACTAACCGTATCTCTTCTCCGATACTAGGAATTTAAGCGCAGAAGGAAGGTGGAAGACGTTAAAGGCACACAACAATATATATATAGTAAAACTAGTTCAACATTTAGCTAAAGGCACATAACACCACCACCATTACCATTATATACCACCCCCCACATACAACACATTTTAAATCGTAAATAAAACTGTTAACTCAATAATATACGAGCACTACTGCTGTTTATGTTGAATATTAAATGGAATGTGCAAATACTACATTACAAATTACATAGAAACGTTTACATGTGAATAATATGCAAACAGTTGCAAATTATTTGATTATCTACAAGATTTTCGTGTAATGGAAACTAAGAGATTTTTACCATTTTTAAAGAAAAATCATGTCACTATTCAATGGTTGATAAAAAAATTAAATGTATTATGACTTAAAAATGAAATACAAACTAAATTGTAATGAACAATAAATTATAGGAGTATTATTTTCATTTTGGGTGTAGGGGTAGTTGCCCCTGAAAATGAATCTATATATATATTATGTTCCCGAAACTGAAATTCACATAAAGAGTAGGAGAGATTGGAGTTGGAGTGAGATAGGTTTGGAAATTTGATCAGGCCACACGCGCGATATATTCCAGATTAATTAAAGCAACATCACACTATCAACGCGAAGATCTGTGCTGTCGTAATAACTTTATAATTTAGTGCAGTTTAGGCGAAGTCGTCCTGTTTGCCGCCATATCCATGAGACCCTTTCTTCGACCGTATTACAAAACGACAATTTCTGGCTCACTGTCTCTCTTCTCTACTATTCCCCAAAAAGCACCAACACACACATCTATATATACATGTAGGATATACAAAACTAACTGGGCCGCCGCCTCCACCCCTTTGCTCTTCTCACTTTATTCATATAATAGATTGCTTACATTTTACTCCAGACTTACCTTAAGGTTCACCAGATAACGCTTTCCAAGATCACAAGGTTAAGCAACATTAACTGTTTATTGCTTGAATTTATGGGCCAAGTTTCAAACCAGTGCCATTTTGACACCAATAATTATCATTCGGTTACAAAGTGAAAAATTAAACAGAGAACAAAAAAAGAGCTTTTTCGGTTGAATTTTTGGCGAATGCGCCAGTTTGTAAAAAGCTTCCAATTATAACCATAATAAACAATCACTAAATTTTTAAACGTAAAAATTGCCGCAATAAATACAATAATATATAAGAATGGTAAAAATTTTATATTGTTTCAAGTCTATTACATCTGTTTTTGTCGATTCCATCCACACCCCACTGTGCCTTTTTTCCTCTCATTTGAAAGCTGGCAAACGGGGGCGAGATAGAAAATAAAGTAATAATGATACTGTTTGCCATCGCACGAAAAGGGTGGTGAGCAACGGGTGGATTATATACATTGGGATTTCAAAATTGGAATTCATGTTATGGACAAAGTCCAGCCGTACATACTCTCATTACCGAACACATTTAACTATAGTTAATTTTTGTCATCTGCAATTTTGTTTATAAGGTTCTCTTCCTCTCTCTCTGCATGGCTGGGACAATAGGGAACTTGAATAAAAATTAACATATGATTTTTTTTGCAAAAATATATTCTTTAATGAAAATAAATCACTATTGTGAAGAAAAAAAAATTTTTTCACCGTCCAATTTTATTTTAGAAGCCTTTAAAGTTGATCTTTAATTTCAAATTTCTCACGTGACCTGTACGGGATTTCATTGGTGTGACGTCAGAGTACACGAACTCCTATACTTTTAAATAGTACAAAGCTACAATTTGTTCATTTTTAATTGTTTTAAGGCTGTGATGGCACTGTATTTTTAATATTACGATAAAAATAGCAAGATGAAACCGATTTACATTGCCTATCTGCACAATTAATATTTTATAAGCGGGTAAAATGAGTTTTTAATGAAATATTTTTACACTACTTAGAACTAAATATGTAGTTAAAAGGTACTCTAGGATTAATAATAATCCCTTTATGGAAAAATCTAAGTATTGTGGTATTTGTAATA
>SSSI01002233.1:3722-21796 GCA_004796505.1 Oryzaephilus surinamensis
TAGTGATAATCCTAGATAAGGTTGAGAGATCTTCTATATCTTGTGAAAGTGATTCTGACCTGGAGTCTATTCCTACTGTATCACATTTTAAGCAGCATACTTGGAAAGACGGCAAATCTAAAAAAGTTGGCCAAAGTAGCTTTAATGAAAATAAGGGAACAAGGAAGTCATTTGGTGAAAATGGATATATAGAGGGACAATGGAAGAATAATCATTTGATAGAATTAGATTCGTGTCAATTTACTCATCCACATAATAATAAAACAGTTTATATCAGGAAGCAAAGTCCAGGTTATTTATTTACTTTTGATCAGGAAAACTTTATTGCAAGAGTGAGCTTCGACAAGATTGAAGAGTTGGATTTTGCTGGGCATCCTATAGATATAAAACGAAATTTTCTTAAAAAGCTTAAAATTACTAAAATTATAGAAGATGAATTATTAAATGACAGGGATAAAGCTTATGAACAGTTTAAACAGCTTTTGCATGGTAGAAATGGTAAAACTGCAGATAATCTTGAGTATGCAGAGGATCTTTTTCAGTTTTCTAAAAGATTAGAAGATTGGAGAAAGCTCCCTAGTAATATATCAATATTAGATGATATAGTTAAGAATAAGGGCATTTCACACGAGACAAATAGTAGTAGTCAACGATTACTTAATAGAGAAAGAACTCTGGATGTAAGAAAGAAAGAGTTTTCTCGAGTTGATCAATTTTACACAAGTGATTTACTGATAGGATTACAGCAAATCTGTAAAGAAGGAATAAATAATCATAGAAACACCTTACATGATAAATATTTCGGATCTATTTTTGTGATGGCTCCATCTGTTATGGTAGATCACTTATCTGACTTGCATGATAAATCGATATTTTATATCAGTAATAAAGATATGGTGTTGTTTGCAGATCTAGTTGATATGATGAGTGAGCAACCTTTTCTGGACCTTGTAGGTGATGTGTGGGGTGCTTTATTTAGAAAGGTAAATGAAATAATGAAGTACAATTCGCTGAAGGATTTTGCACCTTTAACTCATCCTATTTATTTTTATCTTTGTAAGAGCTTTCAGGAGTTAATTTTAGAGATTAGCGATAAAACAGATATTCCTGTTAATAATTTGCTTAAAAAAAATGAACAAGGAAAATGGGGCTTGATAAAAACTATAAATTGGCCATCAACTTCCTCTTTAAATGACTCTCTTGAGCAGCAATATCGCTTTATCTTTACACTAATGAAACATTTTGAACCAGGTTATTATTCTAACAAAAGGAAATTTGAGAATGATAAAACATTACGGCAATCTATCATCAAGAACTTGTTTGTTAGCAGTGACAAGTTGTCAGCTATACCTGAGGAGCGCTTAGTATGGATTTATATTCTTAACAATGCTATTGCCAACCTACTTTCCAAAGAAGAATTAAAGTTATTTGAACCTCTCATAAAAGGCTATACTGATTTTATTAAAAACACAGAAGGTGATCATTATGAGTCATTTCGAATAGCAACACATAATGTTATAAGATTTATAGCACAAACAAGTCCTTATCTCTCAAAAGAAGTTTCAGAAATTGATCGAGATATTTTAACAAAACAAATAGAATCTATTAAGAAGGCGTTTTTAGATGAACAATCCGGTGATTTTAGAGACTTGGTAGATGTATATAACGAGTATTGGAAGAATAGAGAATTTATTTTAGAAAAAATTCCTGATAAGTTTCCTTATGGGGAGTTCAAGCAAAACATGGAAGCAATACGTAACACACTACTTGATATTGCAAGTACTGCACTTGATAAAAAAGTAAAATCACAAGGGTTCATTAAGTACTTTAGATCGTTTAATGAATTTTTAGAGGATTTAAATAGTATAGAATTCAATTGGCTTATTAAAGAAGCTAATGACTTAACTGAAGTAGAGGTAGCCAATAAAGATAAAAATTCATATAAAGTTTTAAATCCTGAAAATTTCATTAAAAATTGCCAAAAGATCCCTAATCATTACCTTATTGAAATCACTCAAGATCTATTAAATAGAGTAAGTAATTTACTGAGGCAAAAGAAATGGTCTAATGACAATAATTTAAGTGCGGCAAGTGAGTTACTATCAGCAATTAAGAAATCTTTTCTTTATCTCAAGGAACAACCTAATTATATATCTTTCGATACATTCAAAGAAGAAAGTACCAAGCCGTTTATTTCTGTAGTAGATAATAGCAGCTCTTATAAGGATTTTAAAAAACGAATTGGTATCATAGGGGAATCTTTTTGGTATTTAAGAAAACAAGATGAGATTGATATAGATAAAGCTTTAGAGCTATATAGAAAAGAAAACAGTAACAGCACAGTAGAAGCACTAAGAGATTGCTATAATAGATACTTAGAAAAATTTAATTCTTACATACAAGAGACTTTCGGGAAAAGCTATCAAGATAAGATCGATTTTATTACTAAAGAAGTAAAGAAGCAATCTAAAGAAATTAAAATCCATGAGTGGGATTTAACATTCAAGAAAGAAACTTTACCTGATCTTCTTGCTGGATTAGCTGCTGTGTGGTCTATACAGGAATCAAAAGATATTACAAGTACAGGAAAGAGCTTAAAGCCGCATTGCATTCAAATATTATGCATTTTGCGATTGTTAAGTGTTGATAAAGACTCTAAAGGTGTTGATAAGCATCTTGCGCAAGTCTTAACAGGACAAGGCAAATCGCTTGTACTAGGTTTACTCTCTTCACTATTAGTATTGACAGGTCATAAGGTCAGAACTGTTTGTTATAGTGAATACTTAGCAACTCGAGATCAACAAGATTTTAACGGCTTTTTTAAGGAGTTTGGTATTGGTGACAAGATAACTTATGGTACATTTGAGGAGATGGCAAATGAAGTGCTGAAACCTGAAATAAATGGTAAGAAGCAAGGTTTAAGGGAGTTAGTTAAAGATCGAATCTTAAATCACAGCGTAGAGCAATCTGGACAGATAAAGCAAGAGGATATCAGTAATACTACTCTTTTAATAGATGAAGTGGATGTTTTCTTTTCTGATCAATTCTATGGGAATACTTATGGTGCATGTAATACTATAAGAATTCCAGCATTAGATAGTATTCAGGAAAAAATATGGGAAATGGCCAGCAAAAATTATGAAAAAAGTACTATTTTGAAAGAGGTAGAAGAATTCATTAAGAAAAAGATAGGAGAAAGAAATCAAGATTTTAAAGAATTTAATAAATTTTTATTTAAACCTGGAAAATACTATCTTTTGAAAGAAAAAGATAATGTGGTTATTAAAAAAGAATATACTAATCGGTCTCTGTATCAAGAACATCTAGAGGAAATGATTGATGCTGCAATACGTGTTACAAAAGGAAGTGATCAAGATTGGTACATTAACAACTATAAAATTAACGATAAAGGAATCATAAGTTATAGAAAATCCGATGGGATTTATTCTACTCACACTTACTGTGGTTACTATAACATATTTAATTATTTTAGATTGAAGAAAAAAGACTTTGATTGTAAAAATTATGGGTATTTGAATATAGGTTGTGGCGTAGTATCTTATGCAAAATTGCCTGAGAAATATCCTCTTATCTTAGGAGTGAGTGGTACCTTAGCTACGCTTAATGATCATGAGAAAAAAGTGGTAAGAGAATCTTATAACATCAGAGAAAATTCCATCATGCCATCTTTTTTTGGTGATTCTCATTTAAAATTTAATTCAAGTGAAAATTTTACATCTCAGAATTCAGAAGAAGAATGGCTCAGTAAAATTTTTAATCATGCAAACTCTAAGGTTGGTTCAGGACAATCAGTGTTAATATTTTTTAATACAGATATAGAAATAAACAAATTCAAAGAAAAATTCTCCGGTAAATTTGATCGATTGCATACATTAACAGAAAATACTGAAGAGCATGCCAAAGAAAAGTACATTGATGAAGCAGGTATTGCAAAAACAATAACGCTAGCAACAAGAGGTATGGGTCGTGGTGTTGATTTTAGGTCTAGTGTTGCTGTAGAAAATAGCGGCGGGGTGCATGTTATACAGACATTCTTTTCACTTGATATAAAAGAAGAAACACAGATTAAAGGTAGAACTGCACGTAAAGATAATAAGGGTAGTTATGAATTGATACTCTGCAAAGAACATTTGATAAATGCTGGATTTATGAAGGAAAAAGAAGCTCCTGTAGATTATCAAAGCTTAAATACAACCAGAAAATTGAAGATAGAAGAAAAAGGCTCAAATAATGAAGAGAGAATTAAAAAGTCAGAAAGTGATCATAAGACAACGATGGATTTTCTTGAATCTTTTTTTCAAAAAGAATGTAGCACTAATATAGATCAGCCATCTGTGGAACCAGCAGTAAGTAGACAACAAAATAGGTAGGAATTATATATGTTTAATGTTCAAAATCAACAGATTAGTGACAGTGGAAGAAATGTAAGCTCTTTTTTGAATATTAAGCAAGCTATTGAATGTTTAAATTCTTGGGGAGTTTGGACGGGGAGTGAGTCTTGGCTAGCAAGTACAGCGGAAGAATTAAATAAACGTTATAGGGAGCTAAGAAAAGACATAAGAGAAAATACTAATTCTTGGTCTTATTCACAGTATTATGAGCGTTTAGCTTACCACTATTATAACCTTGCGTGCTACTATAATGATGAATTATTTAATAAGTATAAGGTTAACTTAGAAAGCGTAAAACAATGTTTAGAAAAATGTTTAGAGAAGCTTGCTGAAGTTTCTGGAGAAGGCTATTCAGACAGGACAAAAGAATTAAAGAATGATGCTGAAAAGTTTTTGACAAAAGTAAAGAAAATACATGAGCAGCAAGAAGATCTGCTGACAAAATATAGCACTTTTAATAAATTCAAAAAGTACACAAAATTATGTATTGTTTTAGGTAGTATAAATCAGGTTCCTTTGCAACAATGCTCTGCTGAGAATAGACAGCGGATTCAAAATATTCAGCTGTTAAAAGTCATTAATATGCTAGAAGATGCAATTACTGTACCTGAGTACAAAAATACTTTCATTACTGCAGAGCAGTCTGACTATTTAGGTCAAGTGTATCAATTGGCTGGCCAACCTGCACTGAGTATACGATATAAGAGAACTAGTGACAATCTCAAAAAAACTGTAAATGCAACGAAGGAACATAGTGATAAGAAACAGGAGATAAAAGATATTATTAGCAAAGAAGTTAAAGAGTATAGAAGTAATTTAGTACAAGTTAAAGATTATATAGAAGAAAGGCTTCATAGATCGCTTAGCACTATTGACAATGCTTATATTGAGAGAAAATATATAAAATATTGCGCAAGGCTTTGGCTACAAGAAACAACAAATTTACTAAAAGAACTGACTGAAAGTAAAAGCCGTACTGTTATTCAAGAAATTTTTAATTCACTAGATGACATACAGGGTTTTAGCCAGATTCCTAATCCTTTAAACCAACTTGAGTATTACACCCTTTTAATGGAGCACTATAAATTGGTTAGGAAAGAAGATGAAAAAGTTTTCATAAGTCGGTTTAAAAAAGAGTGCTTGGAACAAATAGTTGCCTATATTGATTCTGCTGAAAAAGAATTAGTTTTTCTAGAAACTTTTGTTGACTTTTTAAGTTCCTCTAAAAATCTTCAATCAATTATTGTTGAACTAGAATTAGAAGACTTTTGTCGTGGTGATTTATCGTTTGATAAGTTGATCAATAATATTATGAAGCTTGAAGTAGATACTTATGGTGAAAATCTTATAGTTTTGAAAAAAGTGACAGAAGGCTTAAAGGAGAAAGAAGATCTTTTTTTAATAGACAAGTTTAAGGAGGTTATAGGTGCTTATATAAAACCAGTAGAAGTACAAGAAAGAAGAATAGATGGTCGATTAGTTGTTGAAGTAACAGGTAAGAACATTGTTGTCAGTGAAATTTTATGGCAATTAGAAAATACACTTTCAGAGAATTCAAATATAGAGGAAGTACGCTTTGTTGGCGCTGATGTTATACATATTGATGCAGATTTTAAAAATAAAGTTTGGTACGGAAAGAATG
Source organism: Oryzaephilus surinamensis (assembly GCA_004796505.1). Lineage (NCBI taxonomy): Eukaryota > Metazoa > Arthropoda > Insecta > Coleoptera > Silvanidae > Oryzaephilus > Oryzaephilus surinamensis. The sequence continues at coordinate 9,777 of SSSI01002233.1, forward strand.
TAGTTGTTTTAACCAAAACAATAAAAGTACATGATAAAGTAACCTGGAATGTATCTGGGAAAGATAACAATCATACCTATTCTGATAATGCAGGTACTGGAAAAGATGGTCATGGTAAACAAGGGGCAGATGGTTATCCTGGGGAAAGTGGTGGCAATGTTTTAATTTTAACGGAAAAGATAGAAGGCCAAGAAAACTTTACCATTATTTCACATGGTGGCAAGGGTAGTAAAGGCCAGAATGGTGGTAATGGAAGAGATGGTAAGGATGGAGTAGGTATTACGAAGGCAGAATTTGATAAAAAGTTTCCTCCTGTTGCTGATTTTAGTTCAGGGAGTATACAGAGAGAATATACAATAAAAAAGATTGTTGAGAATATTAAAAATGATTCATCAACAGTAGAAACTGTGTGGTATACAGGGGCTAATAATGCAACAATTGAAAAAATTATTAAAGATATTGAAGATATACGCTCTTATAATGAAACAGCATGTCAGATTGCATTAGCTGGTGATACGACTCCATCACTCAAGAGTTTTGAGAAGAATATTTTTATAAAAACAGTTACAAGTCAAGGAAATGAGGTCACTTTTTCTTTTGAGCGTGGAGGCGGGCTGACACGTCGTCAGGCTTTTTTTCTCTATAAAGGGTCATTAGGACAACCTGGATGGCATGGTGGAGAATATGGGTTAGGTGGTCAAGGGGGATATGCTGGAGAGATAATAGTAAGAAATCTAGAAAATAGCAGCCAGGAGTGTGGTATTATGAAAAATACCAACCAAGGAAAAGAAGGAGAAAAAGGACAGGGAGGTCTACATGGTATCCATGGGAAAAATGGTTGGGATATGGGTTATATGGATTATTGGGTTTCACAATTCTTCACAGAAAAATGGCCTAGATTTTTCGGTACAGATCAAAGCAGTAAGTGTACACTAGAATATTATGATAAAGATAATGATCCAAGTGATCGAGTATGGTGTCCATATAAGGACAAATATGCTGGCATCAAGGCTACCAGTATTGAAAATAAAAAGCAAAAAAGGTGTGAAGAAAGAAAAAATACCAGACAAAACAATGACCGACAACATCACGCACAAGCTGTAAGGAAAAAAAACATTTCACAAAGTAGCATTTTAGCTAACTATTCTCATCATTTGAGCTCTATAGAAAGAAGTACGTTGCAGAATTTACAATCCGATTTAGAGAGTACTAAACAACATGCTTTGCAAGCAATTGTTGAAAATCAAGAGCAGCAGGAAAAGCAAACTACAGAATTAGGAATTAAGCGTCATTCTCCTTACCAGAACAAAAGTAAGCATCATAATGATATCTTTATTACAACATCTAGTACCACTTACAGAGAGACTATTGATGTTGAAAGTTTTATTGATAAGCTAAAAAAAGAACCATTGCTGCTAGACAATTGGTTTCAGTTAAAAAAGGCAGAACTTAATTTATCTCAGCTTAGTCAGTTATTTTTAGTTTTTGAAACCTTAAAAGGTAGCCCTCCTGAAACGAGTAGCTTACAAAATAATACAGAGCTACAAGACATAGAGAAGCTTTTGATTGATAAGTATAGACTTGCTACATTGCAAGAAATTGTAAAGCAATTACCACCTTATCAGGAGGTTACAAATAATGTAGAATTAACACCTGAAAATGCAGCAAGATATCTCATTGAAGCAAAAGGAAATGATAACAATATTTCTCACCATATTTTAGGAACTCTGAATCAATATCTTTATAAAAATAGTACAGAACAACATGAGAAAATTTCTAGATTCGGTAAAGAAGAATTACAGAATACAGAGAATAAAGCTTTAAAATACTCAATTAGAGCGTTTGTTTTAGAAGTAGGAAAATTAGAAGAGGAACATACAGATGTTAAAAAATATTATAACAAACATAAAAAATTTCTAAAAGATCAAGAACATAGTTTGAATATATTCTTTGAGGCGTTTAAAAGAGAGCTATCCCAGCCAAGACATGCAGAAGTATTTGGTTTATGGATTGAAAGTATTAAAGATAAATCTCTAAGAAGTAAGCTAGAAGAAAAAATACAAAAAGACGATTTTTTGAAGGCTCTTTATAATCGTTTTAATAATCAACTTAGACAAGAATATGATTGGAAAGAGTGTTGCAAAGATCAAGCTGTTCTTCAGAAATACGATGATTATATTCAAGAAAAAGGCTTATTATCAGAAAGCTATAGGGAATTATTAGCCTACATTTTCGATGTTAATATTAGATTATACGCTGAAAATCAAGATAATAAATTGTTTCTGCAAGGTGATCACAATCCTTCATCTAAGCAAATTATTCACATATTATGTAGAGATAATGAATTTATACAATTAAATATAGATGGAAACTACTTAAAGTTAGAGCAAGAGCGTAAGAAAAAAGATAATTTTTACGCAAGGATTCTTATAGAAATTGAACCATTTAAACAAAAACAAGAATTTGATAATTACTTAAAGAATAAAGCTTTTTTATCTAATAACAGTCCTTCAGAAGATGAACAATATTTTAATGAAGAGGAAGATATAGAAAAAATTATAGAATACTTTCCTGAAGGGAAAAAACAACAGTTAAAAGAGCGATTGAACAAAATTACATCTCAATATATTGGGCAGCAAGGAATTTTGCATAACATGTTGAAAAGCTTTTCTAGCGAAGGAAGACATGTATCCTCTCAAGAATTATATTGTTTAGTGAACTCAATTCTAACTTCTGTTATTGAAGATAAAAAAGAATTGAATATCTTTTGTTGGATAGTTGCAGCTTATCCTCAAAAGAGTTGGATAGATGAATTGATATTATTACAACTCGAAGATTATTTCAAAAAAACATTAATAGAGAAACCTGAATGGAGAAAGTACTTATCGAAAATAGAAAGTAAGGACGTTTTACTGTTATTTAAAGTAAAGTTGGATCAACATAAATCAAGCAATCCTATTTCTACTCAATGCATTGAAGATATTCTGCATTTATTAAGTAATATTCCAAATGAAACAGTTAGTTTAGAAGGACTAGAGTTATCTGAGTGGCCTTATGCACTGAAAGAAAAATACTGGACATGCAAGCTATTAGAATTAGTAAATTGGCAAAAGGGTGACTTACCAACAGCTTCTTACTATCTTTTATCTATAGAGAATATTTTTGGCGCTCTTTTAGCGGAGAAATTTATAGAGGCTCTAGAGAAGAAAAAACAAGAATTGTCATCTGATAAGCTTACTAATATTTTATCTAATTTTCATAATGAAAAATGGAACTTAAGTGAAAAAGAGTTAAATACCCTTAACAGTTGTAGCATTGATAAGTGGGAACAGAAAATGCAGCAGGAGTTTACTGCTAATAAAGAAGAACGGAAGATAACGCAGTTAGTTGAACTAATTAAAGGTAAAGGTAATACTTCAGAAAAAATTAAAGACAATTTATCAAAAATTGCAGACTCCATTAAGAGTATTTGTGATGAGAAATATGTAATCGGTGGAAAATCTGTAGGTAGTTTTACAGAAGATGATATTAAAAATTGGGTAAAAGAATTTCACAGCAATATTGGTAAAGGAAAGCAAGATGTTAAAGAGGAAATGCTTGCTGTAATATGTAGAGCAATAGAGTTAAAAAAAGAATTAGAACTAAAAAGAGTATTTAAGCTTCGTGATACTCAAAAATTAACTGTATTAGCATTATTGACAAATGATCGTAGTACCCTAGCACAAGTGTCTACTGGAGAAGGCAAATCATTGATTGTAGTAGCAGCATCAATTATGAAAGCACTTTGTGGAGAGAAAGTAGATATTATAACTAGCTCTTCAGTATTGGCAAAACGTGATGCTGAAGGTAATAGAGATATCTATAACTTGTTTGGTATTAATGTATCACATAACTGTAGCGAAGATATTGAAAAAAGAAAGGAAGCATATTCATGTGAGGTGGTATATGGTGATCTATCTAATTTTCAGCGCGACTATTTGCTGGATAGATTCTATGTAAAGAATAATGAAAAGAATATTTTAGGAGATCGTGATTTTAACAATGTAATTGTTGATGAAGTAGATAGTATGTTGCTTGATAAAGGTAACAATATGTTGTACTTATCTCATGATCTGGCAGGCCTAGATAAGCTGGAATCTGTTTACATTTACATTTGGCAGTGGATTAATAGACCAGCTAGAGACCATGAGGAACTTTCCTACACTTTTAACGCTAAGGCAATTAAAGAAGCAGTACTAAATGACTTATATGGTTTAATAAAAAAAGAAGATATTGGAAAACTTGGGTCTGAATTAAATGAGCAGCAAAAAAATATTATATGGGAATGTTTGGTTAAAGCTGAGGTATTAGACGATCAGGGTAAATTATTAAAAGAAAATATTGATGATAATAAACTCAATGAAATACTTTTACCTGAATTCTCTAGTTACAAAGATCGTCTCAATTACCTTTTAAAGGAGTGTATTGAAAGAGAAAAATTTATACATGTTCCCAATAATCTCAGACCGTTTATTGAACAGCACTTAGAATCTTGGATTAATAATGCTATAACCGCGTTCTTCATGAAAGCAGGAGAGGATTATGTAGTGGATGTAGATAGAACTGGAAGTAGTCCAGATCGCAATCCTAATATTACAATTCTTGATAGAGATACAGGAACAGATCAAGCAAATTCTCAGTGGGATGAAGCACTACACCAATTTTTGCAACTCAAACATGGGTGTAAATTATCTTTACAAAGCTTAAAAGCTGTTTTTATCTCTAACGTTTCTTTTTTTAAATTGTATAGCAATTTATATGGGCTGACAGGGACCTTAGGGTCACAGAGAGAAAGAGATTTATTACAGGAGATACATGAGGTAGACTTTGTAACTATCCCTACAGCCAAGTCTAAGCAATTTCATGAGGAAAAACCTATTCTTTGTACTGGCAAAGATGAATGGATAAAGCGCATATGTAATGAAACAAAAAGGCTAACTGAGGAAAAAAAACGATCTATTTTAATCATCTGTGAAACAGTAAATGATGTAGAGACTTTATACAAAGCTTTTGGAGGAAAGGATGCAAAACATGTTCATACATATACAAGAGATTACGAAGAGTTTGATAAAGGGTTTGAAATTGTTCAAGGTAACAAAGAGCTGGGGCAAGGACAGATTATTATTGCAACGAACTTAGCTGGCCGTGGAACTGACATAAAAATTACAGAAGAATTGAGGAAAGCAGAAGGATTACATGTTTGTTTAACTTACCTACCTAGCAATATTCGAGTTGAACAGCAAGCATTTGGGCGAGCAGCAAGAAGTGGAGACCAGGGTTCTGGTCAGTTAATCATCATGGATTCAAAAGGACAAGAATATAGTAACTCAAAAATACTTGATTTAAAGAAAGAGCGTGATGTGGAAGAATTACATCGTATATCTGACATTAAAGCTTACTATGATACTCAGATTACTATGGAAGAAAGCTGTTTTAAAGCATTCAAAGAGCAGTACGAACAATTGAAGAAAGACCTTGATGATAAAAAAGTACCTACTGAAGTTAAAGAAATTTTATTGCAGAGTTGCTTGGACAAATGGGCTTTCTGGTTAGATGAACACACTAAATATGTAAGAAATTTGACAGGTGAACAGGATAAAAGAAATCTTTACAACCTACTGGACAAATTTATCTCACGATTAAAGAATTTAGACACTGGGTATAGCGAAAAGTGGTTACCTTCGTATGAAGGACCTCCAACTCTAATTATTGAATATGATAGCACAAACTGGTTAGCCTGGGTTAAAGAAAATCCAATTCAAATGATTAAACTTGGAAAGTATCTCTCTCAAAATGAGGAACATAAAAATGCTCATAAAAATGCCCTTGAGCTGTTTGATGAGGTGATTAAAAAAGAGCCATATTTTTCTGAAGCAGCACGTTATTACAAGGCATTTGCATTAGTAAAGAAGGTTGATTTAGAACAAAAGCCTTTAAAAGAAGAAGATGAGAAAGTTTTGAAAGAATTTAAGCAAGAATTGCGAGAAGCTGCAAGGCTTTTAGATGAGCATAGTAAATTTGCTATCAATGCAGCAGGTATTATTGGTAAGATTAAGAAGAATAATAACGAAAGTATCATTCAAATCGACGCTTATGAAGAACAGCAAAAGAGCTTGGCTAACCTTTGTTATATGTTTTCACGGTCTATAGATGATATTTTTGGACACACTATTACTCCACAATCTTTTGCTAATAATGATATTAAGGAAGAGCTGGCTGAAAGTCTATATAAGGATCTTCTTGAAAAGGGCATGCTAAAAAAGCCGAGAGTAAAAAAGAGCATTTCTGAAGAAGAGCTAAAAGTGATCAGTGCTGGCTATGGAGTATCAGTTGAAACATTAAAAATTTTTCTTTCCAAATATGAAGGGAAGGAAATTAATGAGAAAGAATTTCAAAAAGAATTAAAAAAAGAAGTACAATTGCCTAGCAGAGAAGCATTTTGGAAGTCATTGATTAAACAAAAAATCTTAAATGAAGAAGTTAAGTGTGTTGTAGTTAATAATGAAAAATTGAAAGAAACAGATCCTTCATTATTGGATCATCTGACTGGAAAAATAAACCAAAAAGAGTTAGAAAAGCAAACTCTAGAGCTCAATAATGAACAGATTCTTTTAAATGTAGAATGGGTTACACAACAGAAAAATAAAGGTAATATTTTTAAAAAAGATGATTTTATAAAGATTGTAGGCAAAGACAAATATAAAATATTGAAAGAGAGAGGAGTACTTTCATTTAACAGAAAAGCGCATATAGACCAAAGTAAAATTGAATCTATGACTTTTCCTTGTTACGATTCCATTACTCTGGAAGACTTTACTAAAGTAAATATCACTAAAAGTGAAGCTGAAAAAATTTTAGCAGAACTAGCTAAACAAAAGGTCATTGAAAAAAAGGATGGCTCAGAAAATAGTGCTTATGGACTAAAGATCAAATTTGATGAAATCAAACAAGTTCAGCTTTCTTTCTGTCCAGTTTATGAGAATGTCCTAAAAGGACTATTATCTACATGTTTTACCTATAGAATAGCCCTTCAAAAAATTGCAGTGCAGCTAGAAGAAAAAAACTTTCCTGTTCGTCTGCAATTGATAACCAAGCCACATCAAAGTTTAGTCTTGGAATTATTAGAACAGAAAATTATCAGACCTACTATGGTAGCAACTAAAGATGAAGACTTAGAGGAAAAGTTGAAGAGTATATATAGTCAAAAAATGACTAAAGATAATTTTAAATGTATACTTTCTAAAAGTACACTCATTCAAGAAGAGTGTATAGAAAAGCTTTTTGATTGCTTGGTTGAGAAAGGGTGGATTACCCAGTACGATCCAATACAGTCTATACAAGATGAGGGTATTAGAGCTATTAGCAAGGAAAATATTAAAAATGCTAGCGCATCTTTATTACTCGATCTTTATTATATTAGTAGTCCTGACAAAAGACAAAAACCCTTAAACTTTTTTCCCGAAGGAAGCCATGAAAACGTACTGACCAAGTTGCAAAGTATTGATAAAATAGTGGAAAAAGTTTTAGACAATCAATTACAACTAGCGAAAAAAGATACAATTAAAAATATTGTTAGCACCTTGAAAAGATCAAGAAGTTCATTGAAAGCTTTAAAGGTTCCTGATAGTAAACTAAAATCTCTAACTGAGTTTTGTGGTCAAGGTGAATTTGCAAATATAGAGGAAGTGCATGTCTTTTTTCTCAATGGATTAGATCAACTTTTACAATTAGAAGAGAAGAAATGGACACAAGAAATGCTTATCAACACTGTAGCAGTAACTGCTATGGGAGTAAGCCAAATAGCTGTAGGTACTGCTATAGAGTTATATTCAGTGGGTATTATGACCCATGTTGGTGCTGCATTTGTTAGCGAGGGTGTAAATGATCTCTTCTTTGCAGCAGGTGCTTTAAAATCAGGCCATTTTAGTTGGGAAGATTATAGACAACATAAGCTTGAAAGTTTAATGATGACAGCTGTTACTGTTGGTATAGGAGCTTATCTTTCAAGAGGTGCTAAGGTATCACGTTTTGGTCATAAACTAGCTGGACCTAATTTTGAATTTGGTAAGAAAGTAGCAGAAATGTCCGGAACTCAGCTGATTCAAACTGCAGGTTGGAAAGTAGTAGGAAAAGAAGTTGCAAAGCGTATTACATTAAAAACTATAGAAGGGTTAGCGCTTGGCTTAGCTAATGCAGGAGTTGATACACTCGTTGAAAATTACCTTCAAGCACTATGTGAAGGCATAGCCTCTGATATTTTGTCAGATATTGAACGCGAAGTAGAAGAACATAATATCTCTATAAGTTTAGAAAAAGCCTATAAAGTATTAGGAAGAGAAAGAGCAGAAAAAGTTATAGGTGACTTAACTAAGAGTGTCTTTACTAGGCAAAGTTATGTGGAAGAGTTTTTACCTATTGCCAACAAGATAGCTAGTAGTGTAACTCAAGGAATTGCAGAAGCTGTTAAAAAAAGAAGCAAAACAAGTAATAAGCTGGTATTACCTATTCATGCTATTAGTAAGATAATGGTTTGGTCAGAACGTTCTGTTCAGATTGCCAATATAATAGTGATTACTAATAATCTTTTAGGTAACTTAGATCAGGAAATAAAAGGTAGACTAAATAAGCTGGAAAAAGACTTAGAACGCAATCAAAAACAAGAAGTGGAGAAAGATTATGAGAGTTTTAAAAAAGGAGTAATTGATCAGTGGAAATCATTGCTTCGCGAAAAGGCTGGGCAAATTATAGCACGGCATATTGTGAGCCCTGTCCTTAAAGAAGGCGCTAATCATCTGGTTAGATGTATTGGAAAAAAAGTGCAAGAAGCATATCAGTCTTACAAAGAAAGTGGGTATTTTGAGCGCTTTGAAGGATTGAAACAGGAGTATAAGGAAAAGCTACAGAGTGAACAACAATGTGACAATACTTCTAAAGCAGAAGACCACATTACAGAAAAATATCATGAAGATTTGCGAAAGCTGATGATTAAAACTAGAAATCCTGACTTACTTGCAGATATAGTCCGAGAAAACATTCCAATGGATATGACATGTGTTAACGCGTGTACTCAAGTAGTATATAAGATACTAAAAGAGCAAGGAGTTGTAATTCCAGGGCTAATCGTTATTGTTCAAGGAAATGGTGGTATAAGACAAGAATTTTCATCTATATCAGAAGGAACAGGAAGGATAATTATTCCTCTTGAGCTCAAAGATAATCATTTTGAATTTTGCGGAAGCAGCACATCAGAAAACAGTAGTGAATCAAAAAATAATTGCTTATATGAAGCTTTATCAGAAACTATACCTGGATTAAGAAATATAATATCACCAGAAGGATTCAGAGATAAGGTAGCTGATTGTATTAAACATGATAAAGGAATACGGTATCACATTCAGCAAGGCTGGCACCGGCTTCCTATATCTCTTGGTGCGTTTGGTGGTGCATCTGCAAGAAAGCGTTCGAAGGTAATACATGATTTTGAATCGTCATCCTTTGATAATGAAGAGTTTCTTGGTTACGAAGAATATCAATATAGGGAACGTAACGTATCTGATCACCTAGAAGACCGTTTTACACGCTTTTTTCGTATTGGTGGAATAATACAAAGAGCTTCTGAACAAACAAATATACTAAGGAATCAAGTAGTCAAAAGTGGATCAAGTAAATCTCAAGATCAGAGTAGCAACAAAGGAAGAGAAATTCATGCAGCGCATGTAGTCAGACTTGGTGAGATTAATCACGAGATGGTAAAACAATCTGAACAGCTTTATAATGAATTCGTAAATTTTCTAGGTCATACACAAAATGTTCCAAAGTATGCAAACGAGTGGCATGGAATAGGTGGAGATATAGATAAGTTTCAATCAAGGAATCTAAAAGAATTAGGTAAGATAAATTTTAGAGAAAGCCTTACCGTAGAAGATGCAAGTATAATAAAAAGCGTAAAGGAGGATTTTATAGCCGTACTAGATACCCGAATTAATGGAGGAAAGCTTGATAGTGGAAAGAAGTCGGAGCTCATAAAGGTAAAGACAGCTTTAACTAATACTACAATTGAAGCAGTGTTTGAAAAAGGAAAAAAAGGTTATTTAGGTGAAGGCATGAATGCGTATCGATAGGCAACTACTTGCTATTGAATTTTAACGAATATTGCAAGATTAATCGGGGATTATTCTCTCTATCGTTCTCTACATTTTTATTACGGAAAGTTCAAATTCTAAATTAGGAGGAAATAGAGAAGCAAGTAAGAGAAGTTCCACAATTTTTAATCCACAGCTAAATGAGGAGTTATAGCTTTTTACCCAATAGTGAGAACATCTCATAAAAAAGCAGAATCGACAGCTTGACGAAAAGATTTGAACAGAGTTTCTGGCTCGGGTTTATAGCAAACCAATGATGCTCAGTTTCATTAAAATCTGGAGAATAAGGAGGAAGATACAGAATCTCTGCACCAATACCTTTGGCAAATTCACTTGTTTTCTTGGATTTATGAAAAGTTGCATTATCCAAAATCACTGTTTGCTCAGACTGTAATATTGGTACCAAAAATTGCTCGAATCAGCCATTAAAAACCTCTGTATCACAATACCCTTCAAAGGTCATAGGTGCAAAGATTTTTCCCTTACTTAAAGCTGCAATCATGCTGAGTTTTCTTACCTGATTTTAGTGTATGAAACCTTTCTCCCTTTCTGCAATATCCGTATATTCTGTATTCTCTATACCAGATTCATCAATATATCAAATTTTTAGGGGACTCTGCCGATATGACTTTCAAAAATTCAGCACGTTTTTCTTCATTTCTTTCTTTATATCAATAAGTCTTTTTTTGCGTTTAAATCCACTTTTTTTAGAGCTGTATGAATCGTTTGATGACTATATATTGCCTTAGCACCTCTGATTGTGTTTTACCGCCGTGTTTTTTTATAAATTCTGCAAACGCATTCCAATCGGTGATTTTATGATTATAGCCTCTACTTCTCAGTTTCTTCGATTCCTGTTTCTTTCCGCCTTTTCTCCCATTTGTACAATGTTACTCTACCGATTTTGAATCTCTTTGCTACTGCTGTTTTACTCTCTCCTTCATCTAACGCCTGAATGGCTTTTTTCCTTAAGTCATAACTGTACGCTGCTGGCACTTTTACCTTCTTATTACCCTAAATCTCTATTTTATTCTGTTGCCACTATTATTAGAAGGGCTATAATTCAGTAAAATTTAAGAATTTTAATAGTTTAGCAGCATGAAACACGCAATAAACGGCCACTTTTAAATTTGATCAGACTTAATTAAAAAAGACAAGATTTTCAATAATTTGCCAAAATCTAATCCAGAATTCGGGTTGAAAACATGGCAAAAATTAGATGAAACTGCTTTACAACATAGTATAAGCTTACAATGGGTAATATGTATAATTAGAAAGCAAGCTATAGGAAGAAAACTAAAATACAGAAATCAGAGACACCAAAAAAGAGATATAAATTTTAGACAAAGTAAGTCATGAAGGGTATATTTTACTTTCAATCAAAGCTTCTATGGCAATAATTCTTTTAGATACAAAAACCATAAACCGTATAGCAGCAGGAGAAGTAATAGAGAGGCCAGCGAGTGTAGTAAAGGAATTAGTAGAAAATGCAATAGATGCTGGAAGTTCAAAAATAGAGATCAAAATAGAAAGTGGTGGGCGCAATCTTATAACTGTGACAGATAATGGAAATGGAATAGAAAAGGAAGATTTGGAACTTGCGTTTATGCGCCACGCTACTTCAAAATTAAGCGATAGTGAGTTAATAGAAATCAAGCACCTTGGGTTTAGAGGAGAAGCTTTGCCTTCAATTGCAGCAGTAAGTAGAATGAACTTATCGTCTAAGGCAAGTGGAGCAAAGGAAGCATGGTCTATAAGGTATGAAGGAGGAGAAAAAGTAGGAGAAGTTATCCCTTGTTCTCTATTGGAAGGTACATATATTGAAGTTCGTGACTTATT
>SSSI01002234.1:8600-32615 GCA_004796505.1 Oryzaephilus surinamensis
CATTAACATTATTACAGCCCAGTAATTTCGCTTATGGCATTTTTAATTGGTTACTAACAACGCTTGTATATATGGTCGGTAGTGTTATTGGTAATGATAAAATTGAATTTATCATGTACCCTGATCAAGGAGAGAACACAGAAGAAGGGCATCATTTACCCATGGAGCCACATGAACATGAAGAAATGGAAACATCAGATCAGCCAACCCGTAATGAAAAAGAACTGGATCAACGTTTACTGATACCAAAAACAAAACCAGAGCCTTGTGACAATGAGATGTTCTTATACACTTTGGTACATTATACTGATAAGAATATTTCAAGTAGTGGATATAATAAAACAATGACGGATTGTAGCAGGTAGTTGAAAGAAGTAGCTTTCAGTCAACCATATTATTGAATCTATTTTGTTTTGAAGGCCTTTCATAGTTCAGCGTGTTTCGAGTAGTAATATGATATTCCTAGTAATAAATAATTTGTGTCGTGAAGATGAAGAGAAGGTGCCGGTCATGCCAGATCCAGTTGAAGTAAACTACAACATGTCATTGGCTTGTTATAGAGCAAAGAATAATGATTTTCCAAGACGCCTTTATATGAGCTGTATTAACAGAAGTGCAAATGTAAGCCTAGTTAATTTAAATTAAATACAAATTAATTGATTTTATAATTTTCATTTTAGGAAAGTGAAATTAAATTATGTGGTTCCGGGACCAAACTGTCTGTTAATCATTTTATTCCTTTATCAATTTTAGCAATATTTATTTCCAAATACCTCGTTTAATATTAAATGAAATTATTTTAAACATCTGTGATAAAACATTGTATTATTATTATTAATGCTGGTTTTGTTTGCTCATTAGATTTTTATTTACATACTGATTGTTTACTATTAGTAATTATTATGGTATTTATGTTATCACATTAGTATTCTATTAATATATTAATAAATTTTATCGTGACTTGTTGTCAGTTATTATATGCACAAATTAATTACATATTTAACGATTTCTTCATATACTACTTACCTTAATAAAAAAATACACTTCCTGTATCCTTATTAGATTTAGGCTAAACTGAAACATGAAGTCAAGCAACTATTAATTAGTTTTGAAATGAAACAAATTTCGTAGAATAGAACAAATTTTTATTATGTAAAATATGTCCAAATACATATTTTAAATATTTAAAACATTTTAGAGTATTACGACATAAAAATAAACGTACACATTGCCAATAATATTGATTAAAACTAGAATATTATATTGTTTCTTAGTATAAAAAATACTATAAATCTTTTCTCTTAATAATCTTTTTTTTTCTCTCTTTATATTTATATATGTATGTATATTATATGAGCAAATAATAAACAATTGCCATTTCGTTATAAAAATAATCATATATTTATTCGCTCTTTTTTTCCTGTCGAAACGATATGTTAATAAAAGACATTTTATTGCTGCTGAGACATTTTAGCTTGCATGGCAGCTATCATCTCTTGCATGCGTTTTAATTCGGCTTCCTTTTCTTGTAAAATTCTATCTTTTTCACTTACTGCACTAGCCTTCTCATCAATAATACTGAAAGGGGAAAATTATAAACACATTTTAAAATCGAACTTAAACAAAACAGCTTACGTATTTCGCTTAGGTGGTGGTACACCCTTAGCTAATCTCTCGGATCTGTAGTTTTCGTAGTGGACTTGTTGCGTGATTTCTTGTAAATCTTGCATGTGAGTTATCAGCATTGTACGCAATTTAATAAAATCACAGTGTTCTGGATTCTCCACTTCAACAACACCCCATGGATACAAACGGCCACGCACTTTACGTCCGCGCACTTCCAACAGTGTATTCGCACCACAAACAGCAAACGGTACTGCCTGTTTCAATTGTCGGACCTACAACAGAATTTTATCAGTATAATAGATAACATTCTTTTACCAATGATAAATTCACATACTTGTTCTTTATATTCTTCATCTTCGTCAGAATCGCATTCGGGTAGTGAATAAATACGAATTCCATGCTCTGCAATTTCATCCAATACTTTTTTCTTTAATTTTTGCATTTCTTTTTTAGTTAACACATCAGCTTTGGCAATTACAGGAACAATGTTTACTTTATTGTGTAATTGTTTCATAAATTCAACGTCCAACGGTTTCAGTCTAGAAGTAATTTGTGTATTAGGCTTTTAGTTTAATAATATTAATTTACGGCGTTTACCCGTGCCCAAAAGGCGATATAAAATAAAAACAACAATGTATGCGATTATCCATGATATTTTTACGATTTAAGCCAGACTCATCACGTAGAAAACGTTCAAATTGTTCATCTATGTAGCGAATTATTTCAGAAAACGAGTCAGTATTATCGATAGCATCCCCGTAGCCAGGTGTATCCACCACAGTTAATCTTAATTTAACACCACGTTCCTCAATTTCTACAGTGGAAGGTTCCAGTTTAACAGTCTGTTTCATTTTTTCTAAAATTCGTCCCAGTGACTAAAGATATTTTTATTTTAAATAATGTAACAACCTATAGCATCAGGCACTAGTCTTTCAGGGTAGAGATCAGTTAGGAAAAGTGCATTTACAAGTGTAGATTTACCCAAACCGCTTTCTCCAACAACCATCAACGTAAATTCGAATCCCTTTTTCACCGATTTCCTATGCACCTGGTTGGGTAAATTGGCAAAACCCACATATCCTGGCGTTTCGAGACTTGAAAACTAAACGGGATTAACACAATGTAAATAAACAATATCAAATATTTTTGTAACAAAGATAAAAGAAATACATTTTTATTTACATTTTTGATTGATTCACTAGACATGTTCACAGTTTCAGTCGATAAATATATAAAGTATTTAAGTACAATTCGAACTAAATTTAAAAACTAAACGGAATTTTAGCATACGTCGACAGCCGGTTGAAGAAACAATTTCTAAACAACAGACATGTTTACTTGAATCGAAATGCAGCAATTTCATTGGTCCGATCGACTAAAGTGAAGTCATCCGCAGAGAGATGAACGTCAATTTTGGATCTGGCAACACTGGATAAGTGCCATGCCCAGGCACGTTCATTGTCGTGTTCTGAACTACTCCGTTTGTTCTGTTTTTAAATATGAATTTTATTAATAAAATCCTTGTCTAATTTATACTATTCTATTTGTGTATCTTTATTTATTGTATAATATATATATATATATATAATATATCTATTGTATATCTGTATTTTTTCTAACAATTAAAAATAATATATAAAATCACTTCTTTGTTTTGGTATTTCTGTTAATTCCAGTTGCAGAACTTGTACTACTATTACGCCTTCTTGCCGCTCTATTCTGAAAAGTTTTCCTCTCTTGACTCGCATCGGTTTCACTAACTTTCTTCTTTTTGTCACCAACTTTACTTGAACTAGCCTTTGTTTTCGATTTACTCTGTTTTTTCTTATTATCCTCTTGCGTTTCCTCCGTTTTCTTTAGTTCCTCGCGAGGTCTTCTCATCGAATTCATTTTCATCAATGTATTCCGAGCTCTATTCACAACTCCCTTAAATGTTGACTTTGATTTATCTTTATCTTTGGCCAAAATGATCTCATCCATTTTATCTGTTACAGTTTGTAATACTTCAGAAATTTCACTATTGTATTGATAAACTTGCGATATATGTCCTCTAGTTTCGTTATGGGCAATATAAAACTTTTTCGTCAATGTGGATACAACTGTCGAATTATTTTCATCACCAGAATTACCAGAAACACTTGCCAGAAGCAAAATTTCTTCTTGTGTACCATACTGTCGTAAATTATTACTAAAGTCTTCTACAAAATCATGGATACTTTCGGTATTGAAGATGATGGCCATATCAGCCTCTGCAGGGGCATCGTATTTGAACCTTTCAACGGAATCTGTTTGGATGGATGACGCGTTATGCAACTACAATGTAGAATAATAAATAAAATTTGTAAAATTAATACGACTTTTATTAATTCATACACGAATTTTTGGTGAAATTAATTCTTTTACCTGAAAAATGAATATTTTTGGTTTATCTCTCAAATGTTCACAATTGTAACTGGTGAATTTCGACCAGATATCCACAAGAGGTATATTCTTCTTACGATTTTCTGTTAAAGCAATTATGTGTCCTTCTATCTCATAAAACCCACAGAAAAACAGAATTAATCCTGAATAATTAGCGGACTTTCCACGAACTAACAACAAGAAATAATTTATACTTAATAATATGCATAATACTTAAAATAATTCTATATGCTTACTTTCATCTAAAGTTACCAGAAGATCATTATTTAGTAAATCGTGCTCATTTTCGATTGGTATTTCATATTTGTAATGTTCTAAAGCTTCTTTAAACGGTTTTATATCTTCGTTGCTTTCATTATAAAAAATATGAACTGTGGGCAATTGATTCGATATATCGTATTCATCGGCTAATAATTCCGTTGATGGTTTAATTAAAATTTGTTCTTCTTGTATAGAAAAAGAAGAACTTCTTCGTCGAGCCATTACTCATCTATAAACATCGTTAAACAAATATAAATAGAAGTAATAGAACTGAATAATTTGTTATCACTGGAAATTGATAAGATTAGATTATTTAGCTGCATACAGGGACACTATTGTTGCAATTTGTTATAAAAATCAATTTGGGGGCCTACTGGGATTAACTACTAACGAAATAACGAACTTTAATTTCAATGAAACTTTTATATGTGCTTTTATCTTATAGTAATCTTATTAATTATGATTAGTGAATACTGTGTTGGAGCACTAAAGGTTTCGCGGATTTAAAAAAAGGATTCTATTTTAGATTAGATATGTAGTGTCCTCAATTTTTATTTTTATTCTTACGAAAAATATGACTACATATCTATAATTTATCAATTTTAAGAATTTAAAAATTTAACTGATAGCTACAGTGACATCTTATGTAGACGATTGGACTCACTTAACGATGTTGCCATATTTATACTCTATGGTCGATTTGTAATTCTTGCTAACTTCACTTCGTACTTTGTAGATTTTTTAAATTTTTCATGTAGGCGCCCTCTTCAATTGGTTATATAAACTATCCAATAATTAAAAAGTCCCTAACTTTTTGGTGTATTTACAAATTCTTTTGTCCCTAGAAATCAATGTTGGTATCCTGCACAGCATTCTGGGTAAATGGCGTTAGTGTGTGTACAAGAGAGGTTCACTTGTTCGTGTTTTAACTTTAAATAATGCCGTTTTGTAATAAAATTACAACATAATAAATACGTGTATATATTGTTTAATTGTTGAGCATTTAAACAATAACAAACAAAAATTGCTTTAATTGATACATTTTATGCTATCGTACAAATAAAAAATGGTAATGTCATTTTTTTCGTCGGCTCATCTTTTTACAATTTTATTGTGTTTATTTTTTCATTTTTCACGTTTTATTTGATTTAATTCATCATATATTTACAATAAACCGATTATTTTGTAGACAATTCACCGTTTTCAATAATTAATTTGGTGTTTTTTTATTTTTTTTTCGTGTTATACTGCGTTAAAAATTCATAACCAAAAAATACAAAAAAAAACATCAGACTCTGTACAATTAGTTGTGGACCAGGTAGTGTTGGCTTATTTACTGTGAATTTGTAACAATATCTTATAACTGAATATGTTTCCTGGAATTAGGGCGTTGGTTTGCGCCATGTTTGCTAGAAAATAAAAAATTTACTTAGTGCTATACAATTCATTCCTTTATGAATAGTTTATGCAAAGTATTGAACTTAATCTATTGTACATATTATTTCACCATATAACACCATCGCTGACTCATAAATACAATTCGATTTGGTTGTTTTATCTTTTATTTTATTTTTGTTTTTATTTTTTTCTTTGTAGACCCATTAAATTGTTGTTTTTCACGAGTTGTTTGTTTTGATAGTCGAAGAAAATGATGGATGATGATGGTGAGAATATGTCCGACAGTGATTTCGGCGAAGATGAAGACCCTGACAAAATCGAAGTACCCGGTACTGTCACATTTTTCTCGAAAAAGTCATAAGTTTTTTTCATAAATTTTTTTGTTCAGGTGGTGGGAAAGATCTGGCCACAGCGGCCACAATTTTGGAGCAACGCGACTCCAAACTACGTCAAGAGAACGATGTACAGACTGATTCACGTATGCCAGCAATGGGAAACGTAAATTTCAATACGAAAATGGCAAATATGCCGCCAAGCACATACGATATGATGCGAAATCCAGGAAGTACGTTCAATTACTCAATTATTATATCATTTTTCTTTGTTCTAATCATAAAAACTAATTAATCGTATATATCATGTTCAATTTGTGTATAAAATGATTGGTAAATGGGCATTTTTTTGTACACCACACTGATTTTGATAAAATTTCCAATACATACATAATTCTTCCATCAAATTTGACTAAGCTATTAATTTATAGTTATCAATAAAGTCGCTAATAAACTGATCTCAAATGAATGTTTCTGTGAAAGTCTTATTGAAATTGGGGTGGTTACTCGTAAAATGTATACAAATGTACCAAATGACCATTTTTTTTTCTTGTTTATTAGTGGGTTCCCCATACGGTATGAGTAGTGTGGCCGCAATGGCCAGCATGCTCAGCAGTTTAGGGGGACCCATGAGTTCAATGTTTCCATCGTCGGGTCCAGGTGGGACCGGTTTCAACGCTGCACAATTCTTGCAGCAGAGTAAGTCCAATTTTAGACACTGTGAGTGTTCGTCTTCATTTCAAATCGTTTTTTTTTTTATTATTTTGTTTAATTTTATTAACCAACGAGTCGCTTTTGTAATTCTATTTACTAAAAAACAATAGTAGATTATCGATTTTTCTCTGATTTTTTTCGACCACATCGATTTTAGTTGGCATGGCTGCATGAAAATGCAAAGAAACACTTCGTTGTCCTCTACAAATATTCCAGTAGATGCTTTATTATTTTTTGCTTGCATGTAAATTTTCAAAAAATTACTGTATAATTGTTTAATTGTATTGGATTTTTCCTAGTGGAAATGGCTGCTTATGGTATGAATATGAATAATTACAACTTTATGCAAAATCTGTCCGGTATGTTTTATCCAAATATGCAACCATGGGGCACACAATTAAGTAACAAAGCCGTCCAATCGATGTGGATGAACCAAATGGACACAAAACCACTACATCATCAAGAAGAAGAGGAAGTTGATGATGAAGAAATGGGTGTAGCGGAAACATATGCTGATTATATGCCTTCGAAATTGAAATTAGGTCGTAAACATCCGGATCCAGTTGTGGAAACTGCCTCTTTATCCAGTGTACAACCTGCTGATGTCTGGTATAAATTGTCAATACCAGATGACACTGTAAGAAATGGACATTTGTCTGCTTTACAATTGGAAAGTATTACTTATGCTTCACAAGCACACGAACATATTTTACCAGACGGTTCCCGAGCTGGATTTCTAATTGGTATGCTAATTTAAAATCTAAAAGACAAGTTTAAATCTTTTTTTTTTTATTTTAAGGCGATGGCGCCGGTGTTGGAAAAGGTAGAACAATTGCTGGTATAATTTTCGAGAATTATTTAAAAGGACGTAAACGCGCAATTTGGGTATCCGTATCAAATGATTTAAAATATGATGCTGAACGTGATTTACGTGATATTGGAGCTGGTAAAATCGAAGTACATCCATTGAACAAGTTTAAATATGCGAAAATTTCATCAGCCGTTAATAACAACGTGAAAAAAGGTGTTGTATTTAGTACGTATTCGGCGTTAATTGGTGAAAGTAATTCTGCTGGTGGTAAATATAAATCAAGATTGAAACAATTGTTACAATGGTGTGGACAAGATTTCGATGGTTTGATTGTGTTCGATGAATGTCATCGTGCCAAGAATTTATGTCCAGTTGGATCATCGAAACCGACAAAGACCGGTTTAACGGTATTGGAATTGCAAAATAAATTGCCGAAAGCCAGGGTAGTGTATGCATCAGCGACGGGCGCTTCAGAACCAAGAAATATGGCGTATATGGTGCGTTTGGGACTTTGGGGCGATGGTACACCTTTTGGTGAATTCGCCGACTTTATATCAGCTGTTGAAAAACGTGGTGTGGGCGCTATGGAAATCGTGGCAATGGATATGAAGCTCAGAGGCATGTATATTGCACGACAACTAAGTTTCCATGGTGTTGCTTTCAAAATTGAAGAGGTACCATTGTCTAAAGACTTTGAAAAAGTGTACGATTCCAGTGTGAAATTGTGGGTTGAAGCAATGCAAAAGTTTCATGAAGCTGCTGAACTTGTTGATGCTGAAAATCGTATGCGCAAGACTATGTGGGGACAATTTTGGTCGGCACATCAACGATTTTTCAAATATTTGTGTATTGCAGCAAAAGTACCGCATGCTGTTGCAGTTGCCCATGAAGCAATAAAGTGCGGTAAATGTGTTGTAATTGGTTTACAAAGTACAGGTGAAGCAAGAACATTGGAACAGCTTGAACGAGATGATGGCGAATTGACTGATTTTGTTTCGACCGCAAAAGGTACCAACAGTACACCATCAGTTCAATGTTAGTCATTTGTTTTAACTTTTAATTTTTTAGGTGTATTTCAAACACTGGTCGAGAAACACTTTCCCGCACCTGATCGTAACAGAATACAAAGATTATTAGGTTTAGATTCATCCTCAAATACAAAAAAGACTACAAATGGCCATGAGGAAGGTCAAAGTTCAACAAATAAGCGAAAGCCAAGTGAGTCATTTCTATATTTTCAAAAGAAATTATTTTGGTAAAATATCAATATTGTTTTAGTGCGTCAAGCTGCTGTTCGTGCAGTGAAACGTAACAAATGGTCGACATCAGATAGTGAAAATGATTCAATAAAAAGTGATGATTCCGATTATCATATGTCGAATGTTGAAAGTGATATATCTGAGGAACATTCCGATTCGAATGCAAGTAGTGATTTTAATCCATTTAATTCAGATAGTGATTCTGATAATGATCCATGGAGTCGTAGTAAGAAAAAAGGTAAAAAACAAAAAAAGTCACCAAAGAAACGTCCATCAACACAAGAGAAACTATCGTTGATGATAAGCCAAAAAACAAACAAAGGTATGTTATTGTTTTTTCAAATGTTTTAATATTATTTAATGTGTTTTTCTGATTTAATTTTCTAGCGAACGGTACTGGAATGAATGACTTCAAATCAGTTGCCCCACCAAAAGATGCAATCGAACGTGCATGTAGTATGAAAGAAGAATTATTAGGAAAAATCGAACGTTTAGGTGAAAAACTTCCACCAAATACATTGGATCAATTGATTGATGAATTAGGTGGGCCGGAAAATGTGGCCGAAATGACTGGCCGTAAAGGACGTGTCGTACAAACTGAAGATGGTGGCATACAATATGAAAGTCGTTCAGAAACCGATGTACCATTAGAAACATTAAATCTTACTGAAAAACAACGATTCATGGACGGTGAAAAAGATGTTGCAATTATATCAGAGGCCGCATCTAGTGGTATTTCATTACAAAGTGATCGCCGTGCAAAGAATCAACGAAGACGTGTTCACATCACATTAGAATTGCCATGGTCGGCTGATCGAGCAATTCAACAATTTGGTCGAACCCATCGAAGTAATCAAGTGAATGCACCCGAATATATTTTCCTAATATCCGATTTGGCTGGTGAACGTCGATTTGCATCGATTGTGGCCAAACGTTTGGAAAGTTTAGGTGCTCTAACACATGGTGATCGACGTGCAACAGAAACACGAGATCTCAGTCAATTTAACATCGATAATAAATATGGTCGTACAGCATTAGAAGCAACAATGAAAGCGATTATGGGTTACGAATCACCAATTGTACCAGCACCACAAGACTATAAAGGCGATTTCTTTAAAGATGTTGCCGCTGCATTAGTTGGTGTTGGTTTAATTGTAAATAGTGAAAATATGCCCGGTGTTTTATCACTAGATAAGGATTATAATAATATGTCCAAATTCCTTAATCGGATATTGGGTATGCCTGTTGAACTACAAAACAGACTATTCAGGTACTGGATTATTTTTAATTAAGTTTATTTCAAAAAAATAACAATCGATTTTTCAGATACTTTACTGACACCCTGACAGCGATCATCCAACAAGCGAAACGTTCTGGCCGTTTCGATTTGGGCATCCTAGATTTGGGTGCTGGTGGTGAAGTTGTAAAACGTGTACGCACGGTAACGTTCCTAAGAAAACATGCAACTGGTACAGCACCAACGGAACTCCATACAGTCCATGTGGAACGTGGTATGTCATGGCCAGAAGCATTAGATAAATTAAGTGAATTGGCTGGTGAACATGAGGGCTTCTGGGTCTCACATCAAGTACGTAATGGTAAGCATACAGCCATATTAGCGGTGGCCGTTGAAGCCGGTACTAGTAAAAAGAAGTCTGAATCGAAAAAAGAACAAATGTATTCGGTATATCGGCCAAATACTGGATTACAATTTCGACAAGAGTCGCTAGCTGAACTCGAAAAGAAATATAAGAAGGTTTGTTAATTATTTTTTTCTTTTAAAAAGTGGAAATTATGTTAGTTTTTTTTTAGGTGGAATCAGCTGATGCCGAAAAAGCTTGGACTGAACAATACGATTCATCGGTGAATACGTGTTCGCATGCTTATTGGCGTGGCAATTGTCGAAATGTCACAGTTGGTCATGATTGTGAAGTTGGTTTACGTAGAAGAACGTATAATGTGGTATCTGGTTCGGTATTGTCCGTATGGAGTCGTGTAGAAAGCGTTTTAGCCAGTAAGAATGGCAATCAGAATAACAAAATGCAGGTGATTCGTTTAAGGACGAAAGATGATTTGAAAATAGTTGGTATGTAATCCATTGTTTTAATTTTTTGATGGTAGTTTAATGATTTTGTTTTGTAGGTACGCTAATTCCGAAGAATTGTGTTGACTCATTAATCGAAGCACTATCGTCTGATGCGGAAAAAACTGAAGAAAAGACATTTTAAGATGTTTAATTTTTTTTTAGTTTGAAAATTCATACAGGGCAACAATTAGTATTTTTTTTGGCACAAAAGTGGCATTTTGAACAGTGCGTGTGACTGTATAGTGTGGTTAGAAATTGCAAGTATTTTCTAAAAAAAAATAAAGATGAAGAAATCGGTGTGTGTAAGTCACACATTTGCTATTAAAAAATATTAAAGTAAAATTCTGTGAAATAATTATATTTAGATATTATCTATTTAAATTGATATTAGTACCTATTATTTCGATTTTTTTAAATTGTACATTTTTTTTACTGTATAAAAAACCGTTCGATTTTTGTTCATTTTCGTATGTAAAACATTAATTAATTTTTTGAACAGAAATGTAATTTCAATGTGTTCACAGTACAATTAATTAAAAAACAGAATAAATTTAATGTGTTTTATTCTTTGTTATCATCGATTTTCGTCAATGCGGAACCAATATTGTTTGTTATGAATTCAATATCGTTTTTATATTGTTCGGAAGCATTAAAACTGTGGGCCACATCTTTGAGTCTTTTTAAATTTTCGTTAAGTTGGGTTATTTTATTGGCCATAAAGTTTAGTTCGTCTTTCTCTGAAACGGAGATTGAAATCGATTAAACCAAGTGTTTAAATTTACTTTTTAATGTACCAATTTTTGGTAATTTAATTATTTGTGTTCCTAACGTGTGCAAATTCATGTTGATAGGAACTTTATCAGCAGTTTTATCAACAGTTTTCTGAATTTTTTCCCCGTTAATAAATGATACACGTTTACAGGGTGTTCTGTCTTTACTGTCTTTTACTTCGACGTTATTCATATCTCCATTTTCTTCACTGTTACTGACTATTCTCCAATTATTTAACTTGTTGACTTTTTGGCTCATTTTTCTGAATTTATAATCAAATTTGGACAAATAGTTATAATAAAAATTAATTTTGTTTATTTAATTGAACTGTATGTCATTTGCACAGCCGTTCATATCAAAAAAATACGAAAATCATGATTATTGAGCTTGTTTTTTCGCTTCTGCTTCTTTAGCACGTTTAATTTGCATTTCACGTTGTTGTTCCAAAACTTTTTTGAATGATGTGGCTTCCTCGGTTTCATCGGCAGCTAGAAATCACAATATCAACAAAATTCAATATTATAACCGAATTAATTACCATTGAAAGGAGCTTCTTCACCCTCCGAATCGGAACTGCTCTCATTACCCGGATGACGTAAGTAAATATCAGACAATTCCACTCCACTAGGTACTTCATCCACTAAATTAGAACATTTATTAGCGTCCTCGGAATGTTTTGCTTGACTTTCTGCTCTAATTTTCTCCCATTCTGTCCGATAATCCCTACAGTAAACAATTTATAGATGTTTTACTCTTCTGTATAATAGTCAAACCTTTCGTATTCTACTTTTGCGGCATCAATTAATTTGTACAGTTCATCGATTCCTTGACCTGTCGCGGCACTAACACCACAAACTTTCAAATTTTGATAAAATTCATCCAACGCTAAAGCCATTGATCGTGTTAGATTACTGATGTAACTTTCGTCGGCCTCTAG
This sequence comes from Oryzaephilus surinamensis, assembly GCA_004796505.1. Lineage (NCBI taxonomy): Eukaryota > Metazoa > Arthropoda > Insecta > Coleoptera > Silvanidae > Oryzaephilus > Oryzaephilus surinamensis. The sequence goes on from SSSI01002234.1 coordinate 21,217, forward strand.
AGCTTCGTGGAACGTTTCAAAGTCGCTCATCCAGTCTTTTGCATAAGAACAATCGACGATGTCCACCTTATTCATAACGACAATGAATGGTAAACGTGTTTTATATAGAATTGAACATGCGTATAGCATGTTGGACATAAATGTTACTGGCGATGTGCTTCGAACACAGTCTACGACGTATAAAATTACTGTAGGAAACGAAGAAGCCAATGTTTCAGTAATTATGGAACCTACATCAACAAAAATCTAGTTATTTTCGAATAATCACTAATTAACGATGATTTTATACCAGATACACTCCAAGTAAACACTTCAATTTGTCCAGGAGTATCTAGCACACATAATTCATTCGGTGCTTTTTCGACATATTTGATAACTTCTAAGAATTTTGTTGAAAATAAATTTAATGAAGTTACAATGGCTCCATTTGGTCCTAATTTATATTGTTTCATTACTTCTTTGTAATTTACTGTATCCCTTATATCTGTAATTAACTTAATTTAATCTAAGATAGTTAATATTCAGATATTTCTACCTATATTTGCAAAATATGGTAAATTTATACAAGCTGGATCCAAATTTAAAATGTAAGGAGTTCTGGGCGAATTTGATAGTCTTGTAACCAGAGATGTTTTACCAGATCCTGCCATGCCAAGCACTATTAGACATACTGGAGGACTTTTAGTTTCTGATCCAGAGGCCATGTTAATTAAAATTTATTTAAAAGAATTATTTGAATCAAAAATTTGTAAATCCACGGCGTATTTTTGTTTTTATTTCGCATTTAAGGTTATGTCTTTTTGTTGCCAAACTATTAAACATGAATATTACTAAGCATATAGCGGCAAATTTAAATATTTGTCCTTCATCTTGAAATACGCGCTATAACTTTGCAAGCATATAAAAAAAACAGACGACTTGTTCGAAAAATTTTGTTGGAATCATCCCTGCCAAGTTTAAAGCAGTCTTAAGAGTTTTGACTTAGAATTCAAGTCATTTTTGTGCGTCTGTTGGCATTAATGAGTTTTTGCACTTTTTGCAATAATGGATGTATCAAAAATCAACGAAGAAGATATAAGCGATGAAGAGTTTGGCGTTGCTGATACATACGAAGATTACATGCCTGCAAAACTGAAAATTGGTCAAAAACATCCCGATGCTGTGGTGGAAACTTCTTCTCTTTCAAGTGTTCCACCAACTGATGTTTGGTACAAATTACTAATACCAGAAGACATCATCCGTTTAGGGCATTTATCGGCATTGCAATTGGAAAGTATCACATATGCTTCACAGGCTCATACACACATCTTACCAAACGGTTGTAGAGCTGGATTTTTAATTGGTAATTTTGCTTAATCTTCAGTATAACGGTTTTTGAGTTTTGTTGTTGCATATTTTAGGCGATGGTGCTGGCGTTGGTAAAGGTCGTACAATAGCTGGAATCATTTTACAGAACTATCTAGAAGGCAGAAAACGTTCTATCTGGATTTCTGTATCAAACGACCTTAAATATGATGCAGAACGCGATTTTCGTGACATTGGAGCCTCCACAATACGTGTCCATCAACTAAACAAGTTTAAATACGCTAAGATATCTTCTGCAGTTAATAACAACGTAAAACAGGACGTTATATTCAGCACATACGCTGCATTAATAGGAGAAAGCTCCTTAGCTGGCAGTAAATTCAAAACCAGACTGGAACAACTAGTAGATTGGTGTGGAGAAGACTTTGATGGCGTTATCGTATTTGACGAATGCCATCGCGCTAAAAATTTATGTCCAGGAAAATCAAGTCCCTCGACAAAGACCGGCAAGACCGTGTTTGAACTTCAGAATTTATTGCCAAAAGCCAGAATAGTGTACGCCTCAGCTACTGGCGCATCGGAGCCTCGAAACATGGCATACATGGTGCGTTTGGGACTGTGGGGCGAGGGTACGCCTTTCAGTGATTTTGGCAAATTTCTGCAAGCTGTGGAACGACGTGGCGTTGGTGCCAAAGAAATAGTAGCCATGGATATGAAACTCAGAGGCATGTACATAGCCAGACAGTTGAGTTTCACTGGTGCTACGTTCACAATCGAAGAAATACCACTCACTGAAGACTTTAAACTTATATACGATCTCAGTGTTAAGTTATGGGTGAAAGCAACTGAAATGTTTCAAATGGCTTTGATCACCCTTCGTTGTAATTCACAAATTGCGAGCATGACATGGAGACAATTTTGGGGAGCACATCAGCGATTTTTCAAATATTTATGTATTGCCAACAAAGTGGGCAGAGCAATTGAGATTACCAAAGAAGCAGTAAAAAATGGTAAATGCGTGGTTATTGGCTTACAATACACAGGTGAAGCAAGAACTATGGATGTTTTGGAGGAAAACTCCGGTCAAATTTCAGAATTTGTTTCAACTGCCAAATGTGTATTTAAAACCTTAGTTGAAAATCATTTCCCAACGGAAGGACTGTTTGAAATGGTAGCCGGACATGCTGTAAAAAAACGAAAACACGTTACAAGTTGTACAACAATAAATATTGATTATGAAGAAGTCAGTTCGGAGGACAACAACTATTACGAAAATCTCCATACAATAAATCAATATAGAAAAAGAAAACCAAAACCTCAAACGAGAGAAAAGACAAGTTAGTTTTTAAATAACTTAATTTAAATTTTTGTATTAAATTTTTTTTTTTCAGTCAATATTGCCGTTACTTGTAAAATAAGTGAGTCAATTAATAAAGCGAGTGTATCGAATAATTCGAATAGTCCTAGTATTTCTGTTAATGCCATGAAAAAGGAATTGTTAGAGGAAATCGAGCGCCTGGGCGAAAAACTGCCACCAAACACTTTGGATCAACTCATCGATGAATTGGGCGGTCCTGAATTTGTGGCAGAAATGACTGGTCGTAGAGGTCGTATTGTAAAAACAGACCGTGGCACACAATACGAAATACGCTCCGAAACTAACATACCATTAGAAACAATTAATTTAGCAGAAAAACAACGATTCATGGATGGCGACAAACTAACTGCAATTATATCGGAAGCAGCATCTAGTGGTATCTCATTGCAAAGCGATCGTCGTGAACGAAATCAACGTAAACGTGTTCACATCACTTTAGAGCTTCCTTGGTCTGCGGATCGTGCAATTCAACAATTTGGCCGAACACATAGAAGCAATCAAATCAGTCCACCTGATTATATTTTCTTGATATCCGATTTGGCAGGCGAATGGCGGTTTGCATCGATTGTGGCGAAACGTTTGGAGAGTTTAGGTGCTTTAACGCACGGCGACCGACGTGCAACGCAAACAACAAATTTAACTCGCTTCAATATCGACAATAAGTACGGCAGGAAAGCATTGGAAGCTACTATGTCTGCCATTATGGGCGAATCAATGCAAGATATTCCCATGGTTATGGCACCGGCTGATTATAAAGGGGATTTTTTTAAAGATGTGATTGAAGCTTTGCTTAATGTTGGATTAATTGAGAAGAATGAATTGATTGACGATTTGACATTGCCTAAAGACTGTAATAATATAACTAGGTTTCTTAATAGGATCTTAGGGATGCCTGTCGAACTACAAAACAGATTATTTAGGTATTGTAATGTTTAATTATTTTCACTACAATGAAATTTAAAATTTTCTTTATTCTAAACTAAATATTTGAAATTTTTCTAGGTACTTTTGCGACACCCTCGATAAAGTTATTAAGAGAGAGAAAAGCTTAGGTCAATTCGATTTAGGTATCCTCGATGTGGGTTCTGGCAACCAAATTGTAAATATTGTACGTTCTATAATATTTATACATAAACATGCAACTGGTACCGCCCCTGTGGAAATTCATACAATACGTATAGAGCGTGGAATCTCTTGGACAGAAGCTTTGGACAAATCCTATGAACTTAACGGCGAATACGAGGGTTTTTGGATAGCTTATCAATATGGTAAACACGTCCCTTTATTGGCCGTCTCAACTGATACGAACAATAACACTTCAGAAAAATTGTTCTGTATTTATAAGCCCAACCTTGGTTTGTGCCCCGGCCGTGAATCTTTGACATCATTGAAGGGAAACTCACGTAAAGTTAGCGCAGCCGAGGCGGAAAAATTGTGGAAAGAACAATATGAAAGGTCGTTAAACACTTGTAGTCACGTTTTCTGGTTTGGAAATTGTACATATGAAGCGGGTGGACAGAAATGCGAATATGGTTTACGTCTAAAAACATCTCAGGTGGTATGTGGTTCAGTCTTGCCTGTTTGGAGTCGTTTGGAGAAAAATCTAGTGGATAAGAATGGAAAACGGAGTGATAGAATGCAAGTGATTCGTTTTAAAACAAAAGATAATGTAAGAGCTGTTGGAACTTTGGTGTACAAAGGTGGAGTTGATGCTTTAATCAATGAACTGTCCAAAGATGCAGAACAAACAATAATTGTTCAAAAATAAATATTTTTTTAAAGTTTTTTGTTGAATTCAGAATAGTTAAGTTAATTTTTTTTTAATAGAATATATGTATAATTTTGTTAATATTGATTAAAAGACTACTTTTATGCAATAAACTAAATATGATTTATAAAATATTCATTTCAAAATTAATTAAATTCATGCCATGAAATATTAAATAAGTATAACAAGAGGTTGAACTTTAAAAACACTTTTTGGATGTGGGTATTTTTGGTTGTATATGTATTATGTATAGCGAGTTGTGAAACGTATTTGAAATGATGCGGGAAACATCGCAAAAAAACTTCTTAACAACTCATATATTAATAACATTATTGCTAAAAAACGATTAGATTTAATTATACACCGCATGTTACCACAACACCAATAAAGATAAACGCTTTTAAAGTGTAATTTTATAAAATAAATTGAAATTACGCATTTCAAACTATTTTTCTGCAGTTGGACAAAATTGCACTCACTTCCTATTACAAATACTTAATAATCTTATGCAGACTATTTCTTGAGGCAATAACCGTAATTTAGTGACCTAATTCTTAAAATGAAATTCTATTTCTTGTTGAATAACTTTCATCTCATATACTATACATATATCAAGAAGAGATAGTTAATGTTGTTTGTTGATGAGTTGATATCTATAAAAATTAATTAATTTATTTGCGTGCTCACAAAATATACTTTAAACAGTTAGACTTTTATGAAAATTATTGACACAATACTGAATAATACCAATTACAATTACAAAATTACTGATAATAGCGAAGACATTTTTGACAAATTAGAAGACGTGTGCTTAAAATTAAACCATTTAACACTTAATTACAGCCAATTTGCCATGAAATTAATTCAAATAAAACTTAAATACATATAAGAAAAATATGAAAATTTTAACAAATGAGAGAATATGTTAAAATTTAGGCGCAACTTAGTTGATTTGTTAATTAACCTACTTTGGGCTATCAAATTAAAAATATCTATCGAAAATAAATCTTCCTTAAAAGAAAATCCACAGAACTGATGACGATTAAGAAATTTGTTTAGATGCATATTAATTTGTTTTTCAAAGTGCGTTTCGTAATTTCTTCGAAAATTAGACCGAAAAACATACAAATATTAAAAGTTCATACGCGCGCTTAACCCACTTCATCTCTGGGTCAATAGACACTAAATACAGTATCTCAATATCGAATTATTACAATTTATTGATTGAAAGACTACCCCAATAATCAAGGCAAAGTGCATGACTCATGCAACAGAAAAGACAATTAAACAACTTTCTCGAGTGTTAATAAAACTGTAAACATTTAATCACTGATCCGAATTATCTTGGATGCCATCCCAGAAGAAATTATTATTATGTTACCAGATTAATTCATTGTAAAGAAATTGTGGTAGCAGTTTTCGTTTAGTTTAAAACTTTCATCTGCGTACACACAGCATCCTTGCCCCAAGCACAAGATTTCGTCCCCACAATGGATTTTGTATGGTTATTCCCCCAGATCTCGGCCAACAAAATATACCATCCGCTTGCAAAATAACACTGTTACACCGGCTTTTCTCGTTTATTCTTGCTACATGTATATTTATTATTAGAATTAGAAGGTGCGCAACCACACACTTGTACATACTATCTTGAAAGTGCCACAAAAAGTTTAAACGTTTAAAAGTTTAAAAATTAGAAATTTGTTAATAGTACTGTGTTCATCAGTGTTAATAAACAATTATAATTGTACCTTTATATGGAATTGGAGAGTTTCCTTTTTAAAAAATTGTGTTTTAACTATATTGTGGTTGTGCTGATAATTTTAAAAAAAAAAATTTAAATTATATGCTAATGTGTGAAATCTCCTGTGGATATCGATTTCTGTGTAATTTTTTCTTAACTCTGGGATGAAGTAAGTTAATATAACTGTGATTTTAGAGAGAAAGATTAGACCGGCAAAAAACTCGTACAATTAATTTAAAAAAATAAATAATGTAGTGATTAATTGTTTCTAACTGACCAATTATTAATCTTTTTAGGATTTAATTAAAACGAAATTTCTACGATTTAGGAAATGCGTGCTTTTATATATAAGTTTCAAATCGCGTGCGTATTTAAATTATTATTTAAACTAAACTCAATTATCGAATTATCTCATATAATAATTTGAAAATTACTTGTTACTTTATAATACTTTATATAGAATAGTCGCACATTTAATTTATTTTCTATTACATATTTATAAAAGTCCTATTTATAAATATAATAGTTATTTTATAACTACAGTTAGTACATCTTTAATTACATCTCACGTATATAATACCTGTAAAAAAAGTGGAACAATTGCTTATTTGCAAAATAGCTATATGTGCATTATTAAAATTTCACTACATTATTTATTTACAATCTGTTGCTTTTTGAATAATTTATAAATTAATTTCGAAATTTAGACCAAATTCTCTTTTCTCTCAATTTTTTTTTAAATAACTAACAAATGTAGAACTTCATTTTTAAACCATGTCCGAGTGATTTTTATTTTTATATTTGTTTGTAATTTGTAATTGGGTTGAATTATTTACTGACAATTGATTAGAAAAACTTTCTATTACATGTTGTAAATGTTAATGAAATTTATGTTATACATTTAAACATTCTTCAAGTGTTTTCCACCAATTTACAAATATATTTATATGTAACTGTCTTAGACGAACATTATACATTATTATGCAATAATTTTATTGTTTCTTCTTTTCAAGAACTGTTAAATAATGGTGACATTACACGCTGTTTAAATAATTTTGAAAACAGTCAATTCTTAACATAACAGCGCATTTGTTGGCGATTTTTTATGATATATTCATCGTTACAACAAACAGGACTTTTAAGTAAATTTACAGTTACAATATAAGAGCATGTTAAACATATGTTCGGATGAGAAGAGACAAATTTTCATTAAAATGCAACCATTATACAATATATTATTGTAAACAAATTAAATTTCCATAAGTTAACAATTCGTTTCTGTTTAAACAAGAAAGTAAAAACGTAAATACGGTCTTTATAGTCATATTAATGATTAAACATCTTTATTTTCTTTTCTACTTCTCATGAAACGCAACTTCTGAATAAACATTGCACGTTATTGTGCTATTCTAGTTGACATTTTGAAAAGAATAATAGGTTTATGAAGATTTTCTTATTTTTCTCTGCAAATTTAAATTACCTACATTCATTATACTTATGATTTTAATGACTGTTTAGTGTTGGTAATTAGCGTAGAACTATTTTAATGACACAATTTAAAAACAAATTTTAATTTTACAACAATTATATAATTAAAAAATGTGTTGTTTTATGTCACAAAATACATATATCTAATGTGTTAAATAAAATTAAAGATTCTAATTATTTTACGCTAGTATATAATAATTGTGCGATTTTCATGTACGATGATAAAAATTGATTCACACCCTATTTAACAACGCAAAGAACCCATAATTTTTATATAAATTTATTGAACTTTCACTAATTTTACCTAAGATAAATATACCTCTAAATAAATCTTTAATTATTGTATTTTAATCATTCGCCAAAAATAATCAATACATTATACAATAAATTTTTAGTACGTTCCACTTTTATTTTGTTTGTATTCATTTTATTTCCTGTTTATGAAAAAAAAAATATATAAATTCAGCTACTGTCTATTAGTTTGTCTATATGTATTTAGATTGTTATTTATTTGATTCCACTTGATGGCTAAATTGTGTGTCAATTTGGACTTACAAGTGAAAATGTGTCCATTGGTGTGATGATGCTCTTCAAAATTTTATCTGCTGACCAAGAAAGACTTTTACTAGGTCAATGCTAAATGTTTCTATATGAAAGTAATGTGGCAAAGCAAGTTTGCATAAAGCTTGTTTTGTTTTACCTAGTTCTTATTATAGATTTTATGTTGGTTTTCATCTCCACTTGGAAACATACCTTTTATTGAATGATGATTTTCCCAAACGCGAAAACGCTTTATATGTATTGCATGTCTTTAAAATGGATAATTTAATATACGTATGTGACTTTAACACCGATTCGTCTTCCGTTTCTCGTTAGCGATCCCTTTTTTGTTTTATTCATTATTTATGACCTTTTCAAATTAGATAAAAATCACATCCATTGTATAATGTTAAGGAGATGATGTATCAAAACTAACGGCGTGCTCTTAATTTTGTGCACATTAGTTGTCGAATTAAAAAGCAATTGTAAATAAATAACACATTAAACATGGACAATATCGCATATTACTAGAGAGAACAATTTATTAAAATATTGATATTTTACATAAAAATTTTCGCGTTATTTAAAGACCATTTTTGTTTGAAATTTTAAAAATTTTTGATGTTGAACTTAGGTTATCATTTAAACAGCTTTCTGTTGAGTTGGTTGTCTACGATATTAAACAACCGGTACTATTAATAGCGGTACTTCTTTAATTTAAATTTTTCTATAAGGCGCCAAAACTAGTACCACCTATGAAACTTAGTCAAAAGTTAAACCTATTGTATTTTGGATTTATATATGTAATTTTTTCAATATATTCAGTAATAATCGTTGCTATAATATATAATATAATAATATGTATATCTATAATATTTTTTAAATTAATAAATATCATACATTGTAAAATAAATTGGTAAAATAAATTTGTAAAATATATTACTTACTATACAAGATTGTTAAATCAATTATCAAAATACCGAAAAATTATCTATTCGAGAAATACAATTATCTAAGTACTATTTGGCGAGTCATATAAGTCTAATTTTATATGAAAAATTTAAGAACTAGTTAATTATTATTATTAAATTCATTTAATAACCACTATAAAAGTCTTAACAGGTTTTCCCTCTTATTGTTACAATTATAATTTATAAATAAAATTATGTGCGATTTTTGGGACATTTACAAATTCCATGCAAACTAATCATAATCAATGTGTATACTTAGAATAAAATATATTTTCAGGTATCAGCCATGGGTACCGCTATGCGGAGTGTTTCGTCGGCTCTTCGAAGTCTCTATCTTCAACCAACAGTAGTTCTTCAGATGTTCAAGTGCCCACTGTGTATCGATCATAGTAAATCTTACTTTAAAAGTAAGTAAAACTTAATTTTATCTTAAAATTAGCCAAAATGTCCAAAAGAACATTAATATGTTATAAAATTAAATAAAATTGAGTGTGAATTTTACGGTTAGTTAATTTTTTAAAATTTTTATTTCAAAATTTGGGAACAGTTGTGTTAGGACAAATTTATTTCAAAAAAAAAAGAATTGAAGAGAATTGAAATTTTAGAATTTAATTTTTTTGTTTTTTAAATTTTTATCATCACAATAGATGTAAATTCTGGGGTCTATGTACTGTATATTACGAATACAATTGCGTGTAGTAAATAATTTAATATATACATTTTGATTAACATAAAATTGCTAATGAACAATAACTGCTTTTATTGTTCAACACACGTATTTATTCATTGTCGAAGGCCAATTTTTTTAAAAATATTCAAAGTGTATTATTTCATACGCATACAAATTACAACTAATAATCAGCCAGTCCTTCCTTAATCCTTATTAAGTTAACTACTTAATGCGCTCCAGATTTAATTTGAAAATTTCATTCTTGGAAAAGAATTTAGGACAAAATCAATAAATATGAAATGAATGAATCATCAGGATGATCGTGACTTGAATCTTGGTTACTGATATGCAATTAAAGAATTATTTTTATAACACACAAATTTGTAACAATTAATTGCTATATAATGGAATTAGACCATAACTAATGAACGTATAAATTTGTCGTCAATTCATTCATAACAACCATTTAATAGGTTATTATTTAACAAAATTCTAAAGAAAATCAGCCCGTTTACCTAGAAAATATAATAAATTGTTTTGATTTTACACAACCTTTCATTATAATCTTACCTACATTATAATAGGTATACAAATTGATAACGGTACTAAATTCTTGAATTTAGTACCTGCATCACACACAATTATGTCATTATATAAATTACACCCTTATTACAGAATTCAATTAAGGAGAATTGGGATTAAATAGATTTTTTGAAATTTATTATGCAGGAAAATTGAAAGTGTAAAAAGATTTTCCAGAAATTTATTATAAACACTTTCCTCTCTAATCCTAATATACGTGTACATATCTAATAATTAGCTGTAAAAACGTGGAAACAAAGTAAACATTTGCACATTTGCACTGTTAATGGTTTTTTTATGAAAAACTAAGAAAATACATTAAATTTTGGCCTAGATTTGTAAACGTGAAGCATGGTCAGGGAAAGTCATTGACCGTAGCGGTAAACTTGGCCTTTCTTTTCTTTCTCACTTTAAATTATAAAATTGTAATAATATTTATATATAGTCGTCCCAAAGATAAAATAAAATTATGGCCTTTGCTGATAGTTAACTCCAATAATCCTAATAATATAACAATAGACCATTTATTGAGGTACCCGTACTACTGTCCCTTACTTTGGTACCTGGACCCATAGTTGCCCAGGCCCGTATTTAGAATAATAAGACATCGATAGAATCGACTCATTCTCTATGAATGTTATATTTTTAATTTAATATATTTATAATACATACAATTAAACATTGGGAAAAATTAAAACAAGGTGTATTCATATAATATCCCTATTACACCTAATAATAGCATTAGAAGGAAAAGTAAATTCATGACAAATAAATATAAAATTCATACTACGGACCTGACAATTTAAATAGTACTACTTTATTGCAGGGGGCTGGAAAACCCATTAGGCTTCTTAAAGAGTCAAAGTTGTAATTTTATTTTATCTTTGGGTCGACTATATATTACATATAATACAGTATTTTACCATTATATTGTTCTTTATGTTTTATAATTT